>JAWZYT010004625.1:0-17500 GCA_034508575.1 Petrolisthes manimaculis
GGACTGGTCAAAGCTTCAATCAAAGGTGTATACTTATTAGTGTTCGTGACTTTACCCAGTGAATGTGTTGAAAGGGAACCGGGAAGTTTTTAACAAGTACCCAGTGAGCTATGTAGGGTGTGGGATTACTAGTAGTTCAAAGTACCGAATGAGTAGTATACTTTTTAGCTAAGTAATGAATGAATGAATGAATGAATAGATGAGCTGAGAGTGGTCCTGGATCTATTTGTAATGTACCAGATTAGCTACGTGTGATCCAGGACCACGTAATTACCATAGACTGAATGAAGTATATGTAGTACGTTAAAACCAGGACCCTTTTACCTCTCAGCAATCTAAACTTTAATGGCGTGAAGGACTGGCTGGCTGGTTGGTTTGCTGTTTGCTGGCTGGCTGGTTGGTTTGCTGGTTGGCTGGCTGGTTGGTTGGTTGGTTTGCTTGCTGGTTGGCTGGCTGGTTGTGTTATCCCCTTGCAACCACTGGACATGAAATCTTAAAGGACTCTCTTGCTTCTCTTGCCTTTCTCTATCCTTCTCTCCCTCTTTACTTCTTTCCTCCTTCTTTTCCTCGTGTTTCTTCCCTCCTCACCCAACTACTCACCTCTGTTTCCCTTACCTCTTTCCTCCCACCTCTCCTTTCCTCCATTGCTTTCTTCCCTCACTTCCTCACTCCCTCCTTTCTTCCCTCCGTTCTTTCCTTACTTTTTCCCTGCCTCCTCGTCTTCCTCTTTCCCTCCTTGCCATGAGAAAGCCTCCACTCGATATCGGTCTCCTTAGTGACGGCTGATCCTGTGGACTTTCTTTTGCACACACACACACACACACACACACACACACACACACACACACACACACACACACACACACACACACACACGGGGCTGACTGCACTATTTTGTATTACTCTATCTAGTGTGTAAATACGATTTTGACCATTAAGTCGCCAATATTCCCATTTCTGTGTTTGTTTCGGGAAAGGATAAAGTGATTTGGTAATGTCCCCGAGCAACGCAATTACGATTCCTATTCAAACAAATCTCTCTCCTCCTCCGTCCTGCCGCCCCGCCATTTGTCAAGTGTAAACAGAGGTCCAACCTGCAAACAGACATTACGATAACCATATCATCATGTGTGATATTATTATGCCTCATCACGCTATCACAGATTGGGAGGGTCTAAAAGCGGTAGTGCACAATCACACTACACACGCTCGCACTCACTCACTCACTCACCACACACACACACAGACAAACACACACACACACACACACCACACACCACACACACACACACACACACACACACACACACACACACACATCCAGCGACAACTCGGATAGATAGAAAGCAATAGAGAGGCTTCAGCAACATGTGGGAAAGTGGTCCCCTGGTGTGTTTATCTAGAGGCCGTTTGTGTGGACCCGAGACCTGAATTTTTCCCTTGCCGAGGTCTGGGTGGACATGCTAGTGGGGTGATCAGAGCCAAGCCGGGCCTGTACCCTGACTCTTTCATTGCTGTGACCACCACCATCACTAGCTACATTTTCTCTGTCTCTCTGTTTGGTTGGTTGGTTGGTTGGTTGGTTGGTTAGCTGGCTGGCTGACCGACTGACCTTGGGTTTGTTGTCCCTCCCTCGAGTTGATATTTTTTGTGGGGTCCCTGGTTGGTTGTACATGTATACTGGGTTTTTGATGGCGTGTAATGGGTCCCTTCTTTATTGTCGGTCCCTTTCTACATGTACTGGCCCAATGCTACATAAAATTGGTGACCCTTTTGTTACATTATACAGAGCCTCACCAACAATGTCCTATTTTCACGACACTGTCAACATTTCAGCCAACAGCATGCATTCTTTACACCTCTCTACACTCTCATTCTCCCCATCAACACTTTATATACCACGACACACATTCCACTATGCAACACCTCGCATTTTCTGCTTCACTAGCTCTTTCATCAACATCATCATCATCATCACTTTTACACGCAGCATGCATGTATGTATGTACGTTCTTCCCTTCATACCCAACATGCTTTCACCCCGACACGCACACGTAACCACAAGCATTTTCAAGCCCTGTCTGTGTCTCGTTCATCACCCACCAACCAACCAACCAACACACTGCAACACTTTCCCTTCCTACCCACCACCCAACACACTTTCCCTCACCACCTCCACCACCTCCACCACCACTAGGCTTCCTGCTCCACACAGACGCCCTGGCTGCTGCAGCATTTTCTTCCACTCACTTTCCTTCTCTTCCCTTCTGGTGCCACTACATACATGCACACATCACCTGCAAAGCATTTTCTACCATTCTGACTCTTTCATCACCACTCACCACTACTACCCACGTCGCTCGCTCGCAGCTGCATGCATTATTCAACCTTCCTCGGTACACCTCGCTCAGGGTACTCTCTCTGCTCGCAATCCTCTCTCTTCTCGACTCTCTTCTCCTCTCTCTCTCTCTCTCTCTCTCTCTCTCTCCTCTCTCTCTTCTCTCCCCTCTCCTCTCTCATCTCTCTCTCTCTCTCTCTCTCTCTCTCTCTCTCTCTCTCTCTCGTCGTCAGTCACTAAAACTCAACTGCATTTTCAAAGACCTGTTGCCCAAAAAACTTTAAAAATAGAACCAGCGGAGGGCGAGAGGAGAGAGAGAAAAAAAAAGTTAAATGTTTTTTCAAAGGCGTTTGACTTCTGAGGTTTGGTTGGTTCTGAAGTTATTCCTCGTCTGACCTCGGGGTTCTTTTGTTTCAAGGCTGACAGGGGAATGCACGGGTCACCACTTTACTTTGTTTATATATATATATATATGTTATTTTATATTCTGTACAGTTGAGGCAGGTAGATGATTTTTTAGTTAATTGAGATTGATAGCGATATGCACGACAAAATTGTAATATCATAGACACTATAAAATTGATTTGGGCAATGTTAAGACCTGGAATATTTTGCCTGAAGAAGGAAAGGCATCGACGTTTGCCATGACTTTTCTGTTCTTTACTTACATTTTTCTCCTGCCTTTTCAGAGCTCGGTATGGATCTGAAACTAGTTGGTGTGAGGCCAGAACAGGTAAAGTGAAGTATCGTTTTGTATATTATTCTGGTGTTATTTACTTTTTCTCATATGTTATTGTCTAGTTAAGGGTTTAGGGCCCCTAATAACGCACCACAGTAAGGAAGAGATGAAATTAGTAGACACGTACATACAGCAAATAATAAACCAAGAACTACCAGAGGATGTAATAAAAGGATAATAGTAGTGGGTGGTTGGTAGTGTGGTAGGGTGGTGGGTGAATGACGTGGGTGATACTGGGTGACTGAAGGAGGGAGGGAAGGGGAGGCTGGTACACACTCTCCACTCCCCCTCCTCCCACTCCCTCTCTCCTCCCACTCCCTCACACCCCAAAATTTGCCTAATCTCTTAAGTCGTGTCATTACACCATGGGAACACTGAACTGAGCTCGTCTCGCTTGATAATGCCTCACTTTCTATCTCACTCACTCTCTCTCAAAAGAAAATGTAAGTGTTGTCAGGTAGTGAATGAACAGTAAAGGTTAGGAAGGTGTTTGAGTAATAACATAAACGCACACATGCATGAAGTTGGATATGATTTTTTTTTTTTTTTTTATACAATTCACGACTTATAATTACTTCGTGTAATGTGCGTAATGACTTAATGTTGACTATTTTGAGGCAACATTTTTGTGGTTATGGATGAGGCAAGGAAAGGGTTTGATATTCTGACAGACTGGAAAATTAATGTTGATGATAATGAGGAAGATGTGGCTAATAGTTGTTGACATAGACAAAAAATAAAGTTTAGATGGGAAGGGGAGGATGGGGTATGTTGTGTGTATATATTGATATGTATGCATGTAGTGTGTGTGTGTGTATGCATGTATATGAGGAAAAGTAAAAAGAAGAGTGGCAAGAGGAAGGAAAAAAGAAGAAAGGGAGGAGGAAGAAGGAGGAGAAAAAAAGGAAGAAGAGGAGGAAGAAGAGGAGAAAAGAAGGAAGAATATACGAGGAGAAAGGAGAAGAAAAGGAAGTGTAAGAGGAAGGAGGAAGTAGAACTGTATTTCTCTGCAGAATATTCATAAAAACACACGCGAGTAATTATTTCCGTAGGGTGCGAAAATTATGATGAATAATAAATAATTATGAATAATAAAACACGTAAGTGGATAATGAGATGAAATATGAACAGGCGCAATAATAACTTGAATCCGATTAGAGAGAATACTGATGAAAAGATTAATAATTAATTATTATGATCAAACCTACTTGTTCTAATAATGTTTAATTGATACATGATTAAAACGTAATATACGTGACAATATTAATAAAGAATGTATATAGTGAGTGTAGAATCTTTATATATATATATATATATATATATATTATATATATATAATATATATATATATATATATATATATATATATATATATATAATATTATATAAATGAATAAACAGTTTAGTAAGAAAAAAGTAAAATAGTGAAATTTGGAAATGGTGTTGGGAAAAAACCAATGTGGTGAAGACGAGCCTGTGGGATATTAAGTGGTGAAGACGAGCCTGTGGGATATTAATTTGAAAAGGAGGAAAAAAATCTGCGTAAAATATTAGTGGGAGGAAAGAGAATTATTATTTTAGCTCACCGTCTGCCAACCTCACCCTCTGCCAACCTTCTACCCTCACCGTCTCCTACCATGTCTTTCTGCCAACCTGCCAACTTTACATCCTTCCATCATCTCAGTCTACCACCCTGCCAACCTCACATCCTTCCATCATCTCAGTCTACCACCCTGCCAACCTCACATCCTTCCAACTACCAGGACGCAACATGAAACATACACACACACTCACTCCTTCAAACACATAATATTCACACACAGACAGACACACAACAACAACAACAACACCAACACCACCTCCACAAATTAATGTAACACGCAGCACCTCGATGAATGAATGAGAAGAGGACTATAACCAAACTTTACTTCCTCAAACACATAATAATTACATACATACATATAAACACACGACCACTACCTCCACGAATTAATATAACACGTAGAACCCTGGATGAATGAATGGCAAGAGGAATATAACCAAACTTTACTTCTCTCTCTCTGTATCTATCTATCTATCTATCTATCTATCTATCTATCTATCTATCTATCTATCTATCTATCTATCTATCTATCTATCTATCTATCTATCTATCTATCTCTACTGTATACGAGAGCCGAGAGACTGAGACGAAACCCGTGGGTATTAATTTATACGCATCCGTGCTCTAGTTGCCTCATTTAGATCCAGCCAGCTAATAGGAAATCAACGCCTCGGTCTGTTTATCTGTCTGTCTGTGTATGTCGACTCGAGGGAGGGTGGGAGTGGTGAGGGAAAGAGGGAGTGGTGGGAGCATTAAGGGAGAGAGGATGATAGGGAGTGGTGCACGTTTTGAGGGAGGGAGTGAGATAGTGGTGGGAGTATTGAGTGAGTGAGGGAGTGGTGAGAGTATTGAAGGAGAGAGGGAGTGGTAGGACTATCAAGGGAGGGAGGGAGAGAGGGAGAGAGGGAGTGGTAGGAGTAATGAGGGAAAGAGGGAGTGGGTATAATATTGAGGGAGAGATGGAGGTAGGGAGTGGGTGTAATATTGAGGGAGGGAGGGAGGGAGTGGGTATAATATTGAGGGAGGGAGGGAGGTAGGGAGTGGGTGTCATGTTGAGGGAGTGGAGGGAGTGGTGGAGTATTACTGCATCAGTTAACTCGACAACTAATGGACGCATTATGATTTCTCGTTAATACGGTTATTGTTCCTTCCTTCCTTCCTTCCTTCCTTCCTTCCTTCCTTCCTTCCATCCTCCCTTCCTTCCTTCCTTCCTCCCTTCCTTCCTTCCTTCCTTCCTTCCTTCCTTCCTTCCTTCCTTCCTTCCTTCCTTCCTTCCTTCCTTCATTATCATTAATCCTAAATATACAATCGTTAATGTTTTTGGTGTAGGTGGTGGTGGTGTAGGTGGTGTAGGTGTAGGTGGTGTTGGTGTTGGTGGTGTAGGTGGTGGTGAAGGTTTGTTTTTATGAACGGTATCTGATTATTAATATTATTGTTATTGGGGTGATGGTGGTGGTTGTCCGAGAAGCAGAATATAAATATGGTGGAGTTTGTTATTATATTGCTTTGTTATTTCTTCAACACTTTTTATAAATTTTTAAAACTCTTTATTCTAGTCTCTGTGTGTGTGTGTGTATTTTTTTTTTTTTTTTTTTTTTTGACGACATGTAGAGAAAATCACAGCCCATGTACTCTGTGAAAGGAAAAAATATATAGGGTCGTGAGTGGAGTGGAGTGTAGGGAGGGAGACAGGGGAAGGGTTAGGGGAAGGGATAGGGGTGTTGTTGTGCCACTCTGGGTGTGATAGGAGTGGGGAAGGAAGGGAAGGGGAGGGAAGGGATGGGATGGGAAGGGAAGGGAAGGGATGGGATGGGAAGGGAAGGGATGGGAAGGAAGGGAAGGGAAGGAATACAAAGGAATACAAAGGACACTCAAACAGCAACAGACCTACTGGTCCTTTCGAGGCTGCTTGATTTTGCTATTCTATCTAACCTACAAGAGTGAGGGAAGAGAGAAGGGAAGGAAGGGAAGGAAGGGAAGGGAAGGGAAGGGAAGGGAAGGGATGGGAAGGGAAGGGATAGGATGGGAAGGAAGGGAAGGGAAGGGATAGGATGGGAAGGGAAGGGAAGGGAAGGGAAGGGAAGGGAAGGGAAGGGAAGGGAAGGGGCCACCCTCCACACGTGTCTGTTCCCAGGAACCAGAAAATATATCAGGTCAAGGTCTATATATGTGTGTGTGTGTGTGTGTGTGTGTGTGTGTGTGTGTGTGTGTGTGTGTGTGTGTGTGTGTGTGTGTGTGTGTGTGTGTGTGTGTGTGTGTGTGTGTGTGTGTGTGTGTACTACAGCAACTCTACATACATACATACACGAACTAATTCATTCTTTCCAATGTTGTATACGGAGAAGAGCATACATACATACAGGTGTACAGTTGCCAAAAAAAGGTACTGCGACAATTATTGATACAACATTAAATATATTAATGTCCATAGTTGTTTGTAAGGATTATAAGTATGTATTACAGAAGGATATGTATATTTCCTTCTGTTATACATGCTTATAGTCTATATACAGATATTTGTGGATATTACTATGGTTAAAGTTCTATCCAGATTTGTCGTAATACCTTTTTTTGGCAACTGTATATACATATATACACACACACACATATAAAATACAAGTGCGTACACACACACATACGAGCACACACATGCATGCATGCATACCGAACCTGCCTGCATTCCCACACAAACGCGCACGAGCTCAAAAAGTGAGCATACACACACACACACACACACACACACACACACACACACACACACACACACACACACACACACACACACACACAGAGAGAGAGACACGCATTAAAATACTGAATAAATATTTGGCATTGTCAGTAACAAGAACGGTAACTTTAAGGACGGAAGGAAGAACAAAGGAAGGAAGAGAAGAATAAACAGAAACAGAGAAGGAGGAGGAAGAGGAATAGAAGGGGATGAAGGGAGAGAGGTGGTAAAATGAGGAGTAGGAGGAGGAGAAGGAGGAAGAGGAGGGAGGGAGGGAGGGAATGGAGTAGAGAGGGAGTAGTTAAGAGAAAGAGGAGATAAAGAGGAGGCGAAAGAAGAATAGGCAAAGGAAGAGGAGGAAGACAGAGATGAGGTATAGTAGAGGAGGAGAAAGAAGAGTAAGAAAGGGAGGAGGAGATAAAGAGGAGGTAGTAGAGAGGGAAAATTAGGAAAGGGAAGAGGAGGAGGAGGAAGAAGAGACAGAGAGGAGGAGGAGGAGGAGGAGGAAGAAGAGGCAGAGAGGAGGAGGAGAAAGAAGAAGAGGCAGAGAGGAGGAGGAGGAGGAACAAGAGGCAGAGAGGAGGAGGAGGAGGAGGAAGAAGAGAGAGAGAGGAGAAAGTAGAGAGTTAAACATTAAGTAAAGGATAAGAAGTAGACGAAGGAGGCGAAAGAGGATGAGGAAGAAGGAGTTAGGAAAGATAAACATAGTGAGGATAAGACGAAGGAAAAGAAGGGGAAGAAGGAGGGAAGAAGAAGATAGGGAGGGAAGGAGAGAGGTGAGGGGAAAGATAGATAAGGCAAGGCAAGGAAAAGAGGAGGAAAAGGCGAAGGATATGAAGGGGAAGAAGGAGGGAAGAGGAAAATGAGGGAAGTGGAAGGAAAGATAAACAGAGGAAGGCAAGGAAAGAAGAAGAAAAAGAAGAAGAAGAAGAAAAAGAAGAAAATGAAGAAAAAGAAGAAAAGAAGAAGGAAAAGAAGAAGAAAAAAAAAAGAACAAAAGAAGAAAAAAAAAAAAAAGGAAAATAAAAAGAAAAGAAGAAAAGAAGAAAAAGAAGGAAAAGAAGGAAAAGAAGAAAAAGAAAAAAGAAAAGAAATAAGAACAAAAGAAGAAAAAGAAAAAAAAGAAAAAAAAAAAAAAAAAAGAAGAAAGAGAAGGAGGGAGAATAAATACGTGTTGACTCAAATAAAGACGAATGATGCGTGTTCTCACCTCCAGGGAGCGAGAGACAGCGACTCGGTGTGTGTGTGGGTGAAGCTATAATAAACAGGATACGTAAAATATTGTCAATAAACACCAGCAGCAAGGAAGGGACAGCATCACTGGCTGGACAAACACGTATAATAATTGGACGAAAAAATATAAAAACAAAAAGAAAATCCATATACAAAATAGTGTTCAGTTGTATTCATAGGTTTCTAATGCCTATGAATTTGATTAGAAGTTAATAATGATTTAATCCTTGTGTTTATTTATTTGCTTTAGTTTTGTTTAGATAAAAAAAAATGGTAAGGAGGTGTTAACGAATTTCTTATTTTTATCCCTGTGGTTTGTATTATAAGCAATTAATTTTTGTTTATAAATGTAGATAATAATGAATAAATAAATGTAAGTAATGGAATTATCTTCAACACAACACTAGCTGTAAATGACTTTGAGGGTGGAAGGGGAGAGTAAAGTAAAAATGTTGTCTTCGTTATTCAGATCCGAGACAGATCAAATAAGCTATTCATTGAACCAACCCCTCCACCTTCCCCTATTCAGTCAGTCAGTCAGTCAGTCAGTCAGTCAAGTCAGTCAGTCAGTCAGTCAGTCAGTCAGTCAGTCAGTCAGTCAGTCAGTCAGTCAGTCAGTCAGTCAGTCAGTCAGTCAGTCAGTCAGTCAGTCAGTCAGTCAAGTCAGTCAAGTCAGTCAGTCAGTCAGTCAGTCAGTCAGTCAGTCAGTCAGTCAGTCAGTCAGTCAGTCAGTCAGTCAGTCAGTCAGTCAGTCAGTCAGTCAGTCAGTCAGTCAGTCAGTCAGTCAGTCAGTGAGTCAGTCAGTCAGTCAGTCAGTCAGTCAGTCAGTCCACTTGTATACTCTGACAGTCAGCGAGGTGTGTGTTTGTGTGTTGTGTGTGTGTGTGTGTGTGTGTGTGTGTGTGTGTGTGTGTGTGTGTGTGTGTGTGTGTGTGTGTGTGTGTGTGTGAGTTTGTGTGTTTATACCTGTATTTGTGTGTGTATTATTTTTTTTTTCGTTCTCCTCCCCTTCAGTAACTCATAATTAAATATAAGAGTATTATTACGAGAAAAGTTGAAGGAGGGAAGGAGGGACAACTTGTGTATACCAACCCACTGCACTACACTTACTTATCTTAACTGTACACAACTTGTAAACACACACACACACACACAGAGAGAGAGAGAGAGAGAGAGAGAGAGAGAGAGACATAGAGACAGACAGACACACACACACACAGACACACAGACACAGACATTCGTACACAGGCTAACTTAGAGTGAAAGTACTGCCGTGAATTGTCTGCCAAGTGACTCTGTGATTGCAAACTAACAAATCTATTATTACGTTGTGTTACAGTTACCTAGACTTTTATTTTCTGTGTGTTGCAGAATAGAGTGTGTGTACGTATTACTGAGGTCAAATGTACATAGCCTTGATGTTTATTATTATTATTATTATTTTTATTTTTTTATTTTTTTTATTATTATTATTTTTATTATTTTTATTATTATTTTTATTATTATTATTATTATTATTATTATTATTATTGTTATTGTTATTGTTATTGCTATTGTTATTGTTATTGTTATTATTATTATTATTATTATAAATTATTATTATTATAAATTATTATTATTATTTTTATTATTATTATTATTATTATTGTTATTATTATTATTATTATTATTATTATTATTATTATTATTATTATTAGTTAAACGCAGTTAAGAGGTGAATTGTGAAGGAAAGTGAGAGGTGATGGAAGAAACCAGATTAGTTGAGAAGCGAGTGGGGAGGTTTAAAGAAAGAGGAAGAGACGAAGAAAGGAAAGATAAATAGAGGAGGTAGGGAAAAGTGAAGAAGCATAGAAGGACAAGGAAGTGGGAGGAAAGTTTGAAGACTTGGAGGACAAAAAGAAAGAAAGATAGAAGTAAAGAGAAAGTGAAAAGAAAAGAGAGGTAGGTATAATGGAGGAAGTATGTAGCGAGGGAGGGAGAGAAAGATGTAGGTAAAAGGAGGAAGAAGATAAGAAGGTGGGGAGGGAGGGAGGGATGGAAAGAGGGAGAGACGGAGGGAGAGAGGGAGAGAGGGAGAGATGGAGGGAGAGATGGAGGGAGGGAGGGAGGGAGGGAGATGTGGTGGGCTAAAGTCTCAAGAGGTCCAGAGGTCATCTCCTGCAAGACGACCACATAAATAATTCCCTCAGAGAGCTATCCACCACACCACCCCACCCACCCATCCATCCACACACACACACACACACACACACACACCAGGCCAGGGACGAGGGGTAGGGAGAGTGGTGGTGGTGGTGGTAGTGAACAGATGATGAAGGTAATGTTGTAGTGGTGAGGGTGTTGGTGGTGAGGGTGTTTGGTGGTGAGGGTGTTTGGTGGTGAGGGTGTTTGGTGGTGAGGGTGTTTGGTGGTGAGGGTGTTTGGTGGTGAGGGTGTTTGGTGGTGAGGGTGTTTGGTGGTGAGGGTGTTTGGTGGTGAGGGTGTTTGGTGGTGAGGGTGTTGGTGGTGAGGGTGTTGGTGGAGGTAATCTTGTAGTGGTTAGATAATAAAAATAATAAATTATGATGATGATGATGATTAGGGATGAGGGTGCAGTAGTGGTGGTGATGGTGGTGATAATGATTGTAGTGGTGGTGGTGGTGGTGATGGTGGTGGTGGCGGTGGCTATAAAGTGTTTTTATACATATGCATTATGTAAATACAGGTATATGTGTGTGCGTGAGTATACGTATTTATGTGCTTAGGGTGTATATGCATATCATTACGTGGATGTGGTATAGTACTTGGAGTGGTTTTATGAGGGAGGGTGGGAGTATGAGTGTGTGGCCATGAGTACCATTAATGAGAGTAGTGAGTGATGGATGGAAGGAGGTCAGAGTAGGGTAAGGCAGGGCAGGGCAGGGAAGGGTAGGGGAGGAGAGGGGAGGGACAAGGTGAATGGGTCGTGGTAGCAGTGATAAGAGTTTGCAGGGAAGGGGTGGGTGGTAGGTAGGTAGGTAGGTAGGTAGGTAGGTAGGTAGCAGAGGACTGATTGGTTGTGAGGTTGATAAAGAAGGTGCAGTAGAAATTGATAGGGAGGAAAGTAAGAAGATAAACAGAGGAGATAGGGTGACAAGTGACTGGAAGAAGGGGGGAGGGGATGGATGGCAAAGTTGCAGGAAAGAAAGGAAGGGAAAACGGCAGGGAAGGAGAGCAGGAAATAGGGAGGATGACAGAGTGAGAGTGGCAGGGTAAGTAAGTAAGAACGGTTCCCTCCCCTCTCCTCCCCACCAACCCTCCCCTCCCCACCCACTCTCACCGATACCCCCTCAGCCACACCCTTCCTGAAGCAGCCAACCTTGTTTAACATGCTCACTCACTCACTCTCTCTCTCTCTCTCTCTCTCTCTCTCTCTCTCTCTCTCTCTCTCTCTCTCTCTCTCTCTCTCTCTCTCTCTCAGTATACTGTATATAGTTCTCAGCATACATAAATTCATCCGAGTAAAATCTCCTATACTGTACTTACATACATACATTGCAATCGTCTTTTTTTTAACCGTCAAAATCCAACTTCCGTCTATTTCTATCCGAGCGTCTATCTCCAAGTCTATCCTTATCTATCCGTCTATCTCCAAGTCTATCCTTATCTATCCGTCTATCTCCAAGTCTATCCTTATCTATCCGTCTATCCGACCTCCTTTCTTTCTCCAGGGCATTCGCATTTGCCTCAAACTTATCTCCCCGAGTTTTCCCGATCTGTTCCTTGGCTTCCTCCTCCTTTTCCTTTTCCTACTCTTGGTTGGTTCTTTAGTTAAATGTCCTTCTCTTTCTCCGTCTGCATGTCAGCTTACCAACCCAACTTTTACTCAATTTGATTATATTATTTTCTGGCTGGCACATTTTTTTTTTTTTGCACCTTCCTATATATTTTCAGTTCATATTGATTTCCTCCCCCTCTCTTTCACCTATATGCCTTTCTGTCAACCTACCTATATACCTGTTCTTTATCATATTATTTTTGTTGTCTGTGCCACAATTTGCAACTCTGTCCACAGTATGTCTTCTGCACGACGAGGTAATTTTTTTCCTGTTGGTATACGAGGTAGAATTTTAGCAGGGCCGTGTTGTGTTGTATCTTTGGAACGAACGAACGCTGCAGTCGTGATATGAAAAGAAAAAAAAATGTTTGCTCTGATTCCCGGAGTTCAGAAGATACACAAGCTATCAGACTGACTGAGTGACTGGCAGCTGGAGACAAAAGAGGAGGAAGGCACAGGAGAACGAGAGACAGACAGGCAGAGACAAGAGACACAATGAGATCGAGACAGAGAAGCAGATACAGACAAAGAAGTAGATACAGACAAACTAGACAGACAGACAGAAACAGAAACAGACAGACAGAATGAAAGACAGACAGACAGATACAGAAAGATAGAAAGACAGACAGACAGACAGAGACAGAAGACAGAATGAAAGACAAATAGACAGGTAAGACACAATACTAGAGAAGCAGAAAAAGACAAAAAATAGACAGACAAACAAAGAGAATACTCGTAAATAACACAGGAGAAACAGATTGTAAGCCTAAATCAATACAAGTGATGGAAACAGACAGAGGAGGAGCAGCAGCAGCAGCAGCAGGCGACGTGACAGAATCCATAATCGAGGTTGGCAAATTTGCGAGTGGTCTGGAAAACTCATCAGGTTGGCTGGAGCTGTTCTTTGTCGGGATGGGAAGTGGGTGTGACAAAGCTGGCCCAGTGTGTGTGTGTGTGTGTGTGTGTGTGTGTGTGTGTGTGTATGTGTGAGAGAGTTACATAGAGTTACATAGAATCACAGACCACAACAGGCCTTACGGTCCACACGGGGTGATCTGATTAGAAGGTTACTGGTGGAGAATGAATTTCTCCCCAGTAATAGTAGGGATAGCAAAGTAGAAGGCTCTCTCCCAACCCTCCACTCCCTCCGGCCTGAGCCTTACAGGAAATAAAGTCAGGAGTCAGAGAGAGAGAAAGAGAAACACACAGACAGACAGCCAGACAGCCAGCCATAGCGAGTGATAACAATAAAGGAAAAGAGAAGAAAAGGAAACCAGCGAGAGCGAGTAGACTGGGTAGAGACTGTCTGTGAAAGGTGAGGCAGGAAAGAGAGAAGCTGAGCTCAACAGGAAGGAAGCAAGGAAGGCGAGGGAGGAGGAGGAGGAAGAAGAGGAAGGGAAAGGGACGAATCAGGTTAGGGCAAAGTGTTAGGGGAAGGCAGGACAGCGAGGCAAGGCGCTGTTGTGCAAGGAATGGCGTTAGGAAGAAGGCGGAACAAGACGCTGAAGTGGATATATAATAAAAAAAAAAAGTGAATATGTGTACAGGGAAAGGAGAGGAAGAGGAGACGTGGTGGGAAGGAAGGGTGGGATGATATACTGTAGAGAAGGAAGTGGGAAGGGATGGGGGAAAAGTTGAGAGCAAGACACACACACGAAGCAAGTAGGAATGGTGGTGATGATGATGGTAGTGAGGAAAGAGCTGTGTGTGAGTGGATAGGTATGTGAGAGAGAGAGAGAGAGAGAGAGAGAGAGAGAGAGTGAGAGAATGATAGATAGATAGATTAGGGGTAGGTTGGTATATACTGAGGGAGGTTACAAGGGGATGGGTGTGTACTGTATGTGGTTAGGCTGAGAGAAGGACCACCAGACAAAGGAGAGACGAGACACACCACAATCACAACGGCAGCCTCGGGAAACATTAGAGAAGGAATGGGGTTGCATACATGATGTGAAAAGAGGAGGCTTGAGAGGGAGGGATGGACGGAAGGACGCTAGACAGAGAGTGTGTGAGAAGGAGAGACTGACAGACAGACAGATGAACATAGCTAGAGACAGAGAGATAGCGTGAGAGAGACAGAGAAACAAAGCCAGAGACAGAGAAACAAAGATAGACAAACGCAGAGAGGCCAACAGACACAGGTAGACAGAAAAATGTATATTGAGACAGACACCCAAATTATGACCAAAAAAACACAACAGACTGCAGTAGTGTTTTCTGTCTGGTCTTTATAATAAAAAATACATGTTTACATCCTCACAAAAATACGAGGGATTATTACTTGTGAGACTCTCCTTAGTGCATTCTCCTCTCATCTGCTAATACGTCCTGTGTGTGTGTGTGTGTGTCAAGAGAGAAAAAGCCGAGATGAGATCCAAATCATAACGCATCAGTTTTCTCACCGTCTTGTATATATATGTTTACGTTGTCACAAAAGCCGAGGGATAAGTGTACCTCGACCATGCAGAGTCTCAAGGAAAGCAGGAGGAGAGAATTGAAGTGAAAAAAGGTACAGTGTAGTTTGTGTGTGTATTTGTGTTTGTATGTGTGTTGGGTTTTGGGGGCTGCGTTGTTGGTGTTGTTGATGGTGGTGGTGGTGATGGTGGTGAAAATGTTTGTATATCTGGTGGTAGTGGTGGTGGTGGTGGTAGAGATGGTTTTTGATATAGTAGTATATAGTGGTAGTAGTGGCTTTTAAGTGTGTGTTGGTGGTTTTTAATGTGGTAGTGGTGGTAGTTGTGGTGTGGTGGCGGCGGCGGTGGCGAGGGTGGTATTTACTGTATAGCTTTAGTAGTTGTAGTGGTGGTAGTGGTAGTGGTGGTGGTGGTGGTGGTTGTGGGCGGTAAGGCGAAGTCACTATATCATATTGTGGAGGAGAGGATAAAAGTAAACTAAACTAAACTGCCTGGCTGGCTGGCTGGCTGGCTCTCGGGTACACGAAAACAAGAGAGACATAGAGTGTGTGTGTGTGTGTGTGTGTGTGTGTGTGTGTGTGTGTGTGTGTGTGTGTGTGTGTGTGTGTGTGTGTGTGTGTGTGTGTGTGTGTGTGTGTGTGTGTGTGTGTGTGTGTGTGTGTGTGTGTGTGTGTGTGTGTGTGTGTGTGTGTGTGTATGTGTATGTGTATGTGTATGTGTGTGTGTGTGTGTGTGTGTGTGTGTGTGTGTGTGTGTGTGTATGTGTATGTGTATGTGTATGTGTGTGTGTGTGTGTGTGTGTGTGTGTGTGTGTGTGTGTGTGTGTGTGTGTGTGTGTGTGTGTGTGTGTGTGTGTGTGTGTGTGTGTGTGTGTGTGTGTGTGTGTGTGTGTGTGTGTGTGTGTGTGTGTGTGTGTGTGTGTGTGTGTGTGTGTGTGTGTGTGTGTGTGTGTGTGTGTGTATCTTCAAGAGTTTTGGGACAATAAAAACTTTAATGGTCCGTGAAACGTGAAACCTTCCAACAACACAATGTAATCCTAATGTGACGTCGTTCCTTTAATAATAATGTTTAGACTTACCTGTGGTCGTTCCAGCTGTAGATAATTGTACTTCCTGCTGTTGTGTTTGTGTTGTGGTCATACATGTAAGTAATTTAACACGATCTGGTCATACATGTAAGTAATTTAACACGATCTGGTCATACATGTAAGTAATTTAACACGATCTGGTCATACATGTAAGTAATTTAACACGATCTGGTCATACATGTAAGTAATTTAACACAATCTGGTCATACATGTAAGTAATTTAACACGATCTGGTCATACGTGTAAGTAATTTAACACGATCTGGTCATACATGTAAGTAATTTAACACGACATAGAGAGTCAAACAGATGCATAGATGATCCGTTTTGCAAAGTATTAAAATACATCCATAAGATTATAAATAAATAATTATCAATGAGAAAAGGCAAGCAGACGGAGAAAGAAAAGTGAGAGAAGTTGACCTAGACAAAATAGATGAGAGAGAAAAGTAAACAGAAGAAGACAAATATAAAGTTTGAACAGTGCTGACAAACGAACAAACAAACGAACAAACAAAAGATGCCGCAGTGAGAGAAAGAAGGAAAGAATGTGTGTGTGTGTGTGTGTGTGTGTCAAGAGTCAGAAAAAATGTGTGTGTATGTGTGTATGTATGTGAGAGTATGTGTATATACAGTATACTTGTGTAAGGTGTGTGAAAGGAGTGTGTTAGAATGTGTGAGGTGTGTGTGCGTGTGTGTGTGAATTTTAGAAAGAATATGTGTGTATATATATATTTTTGCGTGTGTGTTAGATAGCAAAAATGTACGCTCGTGTGACTGAGAGAGAGAGACAAAAAAAAAAATAATAAGAGTATGTGAGAGAGTATGTGAGAGAGTATATGTGAGAGAGTATATGTGACAGAGAGTATATGTGACAGAGTATATGTGACAGAGAGCATGCGAGAGTGATGAGAGAGAGAGAGAGACAAAATAATAATAAGAGTATGTGAGAGAGTATGTGTGACAGAGAGCATGCGAGAGTGGTGAGAGAGTGGTGAGAGAGTATGTGTGACAGAGAGCATGCGAGAGTGGTGAGAGATGAGGCATACTGTAGAGTGCGTATGAAACAAGGACAAGGAGAGAGAGGGAGAGCCAGGAAGATCAACACAAAAGTGGACTTACCCAACAGAAGCAGCAGCAGAGGCGGGTGGTCGAGGAGGGGGCCCCATCTGAACACCAAGTAACACCATGGAAAAGTGGCCTCCTCCTCCTACTCCTTCTCCTTCTTCTTTTTCTTCTCCTTGGCCTTCTCTTCCTTCTTCTTCTTCTCCTTGGCCTTCTCTTCCTCCTTCTCCTTCTCCTTCTTCTTCTCCTTGGCCTTCTCTTCCTTTTCCTCCTTCTCCTCCTTCTCTTCCTTCTCCTTCTCCTTCTCCTCCTTCTTCTTCTTCTCCTTGGCCTTCTCTTCCTTCGTGGTCGACTTTCCTCTTTTTTTTCTCTTCTGTTTCTGTTTTCTCTCTTTTATAATCCTCTCCTCCTTCTCTTTCTCTGTTACCTTCTTTTCGTGATCGACCTTTCTTTTCTATTTCTCTTCTATTTTCTTCTTTTTCTATTTCCTCTCCTCCT
>JAWZYT010004625.1:22500-42500 GCA_034508575.1 Petrolisthes manimaculis
GTGTGTGAGTGCGTGCATGCCAGAGGTGATGTACAAACGTTCAGGCAAAAAATAAAAGCATATTATTTGGCATTCCTAGTTATTCTCACTTGGTGTTTAATATAATACCAATCGATACCATGACATAAGAAAAACTATAAATACAACTCGTACTACAAGTCAGTTCAACAGGTTAACCCTTGAATAGTTATCATAATTCACAAGTGATGTATAGAGTAATAATAATAACTCATCGATATGGTAGGTTAGTGATGTGATGTGATGTGATGTGAAGTAATGGGGTTGTCTGCAGGGAACATGACGTCTTCAGAATCTTACACTTATTGATTTACCTGCCATCCGTCACAGAGGTGGTGGTGGTGGTGGTGGTGGTGGTGGTGGTGAGATTTAACATTTCGACTCCCAGATCCTCCTTCCCTTCCCTTCCCTTCCCTTCCCTTCCCTTCTTTTCTCTTCTCTTCCCTCCCCCTTCCCATCCCATCCCTTCCCTTCCCTTCCCTTCCCTTCCCTTCCCTTCCCTTCTCTTCCCTTCCCTTCCCTTCCCTTCCCTTCCCTTCCCTTCCCTTCCCATCCCATCCCATCCCATCCCATACCATCACTTCCCTTCCCTTCCCTTCCCTTCTCTTATCACCGCAGCTTAAAGGTATTGGTTCCTTAATTCCTGAGAAACCACGGCAGATAGTCTCGGGCGTGAATTCATTGTACAGTCGCGGGCAATATTCCAGTCGTATCACGTGATTCTATTTTATTTTTTTATTATTAATTTTTATTTTGTTTTTATTTTTAGTATTATATATTTTTTTTCGTGAATTTTGATATCCATTCTTTCCGAGATAACAATTCCAATCTTTACGAGTCCTTGAAATATTTAGAGGGACTTTGAGGCCTACTGTTTACTCCAAATAATATCAATAAAGAGATTCCCTATTCCTATACTGAAGGAGTAATCTGTTTGTTGACATAACATGGAGTAATCTGTAGTCCTCTATTTCCCCCACAAGACGTGACCGACCTCTTTAATTAAGTCATACCTCACTGACACACACTCAAACATTTCTCTCCTTACCATTTCATTTGGCTTTCTGTCTGACAATCTGCCTGCCTGCCTGCCTGCCTGCCTGCCTGCCTGCCTGCCTGCCTGCCTGCCTGCCTGCCTGCCTGCCTGCCTGCCTGCCTGCCTGCCTGCCTGCCTGCCTAAATGCTTGCCTAACCTAACCTAACCTAACCTAACCTAACCTAACCTAACCTAACCTAACCTAACCTAACCTAACCTAACCTAACCTAACCTAACCTAACCTAACCTAACCTAACCTAACCTAACCTAACCTAACCTAGCCTAACCTAACCTAACCTAACCTAACCTAACCTAACTTGACCTGTCTGTCTCTGGTTTGGTGTCTGGCCCGCGATGACAAGTTTTCCTTTAAGCTCGTAAAAATAGAAGGGAGGTATGAAGCCGTGGTGATCGCTGTGTGGAATGTGGGAGCCTCGGGAAAAATTCAAAGAAATCCAGAAACTAAAATTTTATTGGGGGGAAATTTCCAGTTGTTCCGATGACGAAGGCTGACCTACTTATTAAAATTACTCTAATGTACAATGTTTACTTTATTGTACATTGTTACTTTATTGTACATTGTTACTCAAATGTACACTTATTTTACTCTATTACTTTAATGTACAACTTCTTTACTGATTTACTCCAATGAACACTGCTACTTTAAATGTACAATTATTTTACTCAATTACTCTATCGTACACTGTTACTTTAATGCATCCCTACTTTACTAAATAACCCAAACCTTAAATATATCAAGTATTGTATATATTTTTGATCTATTGCTATTACGTTTTCCAAAGAGGGGCGAAATATTTTGGTAGATTATTATTATTATTATTATTATTATTATTATTATTGTTATTATTGTTATTATTATTATTATTATTATTATTATTATTATTATTATTATTATTATTATTATTATTATTATTATTATTATTATTATTATTATCATTATTATTATTATTATTATTATTATTATTATTATTATTCCACCTCAAAGGGACAGTTTTATTACTTTATCCCTGTAATATTAAGGGGAGATTCTTTCGTTGGTGAATTGTAAGGTCTGTGATTCCTCCAAACTATGACAAGCAACAAGAAAACCTATTAGTATCAATACAGGCGTCTGTTTTCTGGCATAGTTTGGAGCAATCAGTAGCCCTTCAATTATTAATTAATCCCACAACATAAAATATATACTATTTTTATGACCACTTTTTTTTAACAGATGCACAAAATTATAGCAAAAAATAAAGAATAAATTAAGGTTGGAAATTACAAGAGCGAATATGTATGAAAAAACAAAAAAAAAACATAAACGAAAAGAGGAAATGATATTGGAACTGTGGCAACTTTGGTATTGATGCCCCAAACTGCTGGTATTGTGCTTGAAAACATTCCCGATGAGTGAAAACGCAGGCTTAATATCCCAGTGATGAAAGGAAACTGCTATCACGGGTTTAATATCGTTGATTCATATCTGTATGAGGCGCATGTAGCAACACAGTACCACTCAGCATAGCATAGCATAGCATAGCATAGCATAGCATAGCATAGCATAGCATAGCATAGCATAGCATTGTATCATAGTAGGGGAGAGTATACCATAGTGTAATAGTGTATAGCAAGATACCATAACATAGCATAACATAACTCACATACACAAAATGGCATAGTACAGCATAGCATAACGTAGCATATTGTAAAGTAAAATATAGCATAGCATAATATAATTATATAACATAGAAATGTAAATTATATCATTGCATATCAAAGTAAAATATAACATAACATAGCATAGCATAGCATTCCAAGGCATATAGGCAGGAAGCGAGCAAGCAACTGAAGGTCGGAGGAGAGGGGAGGGGAAGGGAGGGAAAGGGAAGGGAAGGGAGGGAAGGGGAAGGGAAGGGAGGGGAAGGGAAGGGAAGGGAGGGGAGGGAAGGGGAGGGGGATTTACACTGGGTATCGATTGTACAGTTAAGGGAGTAGTACAGTGTTGGGGGTTAATCTGGAGCAAGTGGTGAGTCCTCCCAACTCATCCAAGCAACACGGCACCACCAGTTTTGTATTGTTTATCTTTTTCTTCATCTGTTCCTGTTGTTTCCTGGCATAACTCTGGCTGGAGGAATCAAGATTAAAATAGAGTCCTGTATCGAGCAAATAAACGTGAGTCCCTCGAGTGAATATGACAGACACAGCGATATCGTCCATGCAGCATATTGACAAGGTATAGATTGATACACTACATCATTTTTTTTTTTTTTTGTTCAGCCGAATTTTCCCTGCGTTCTCGATAGCCTAGTTGCTGTAGGTCGGTCGGTCGGTCGGTCAGTCGGTCGGCTGTTATTCTTTCCTTTACAATTTTCATATGGTGCATTTGGTATGGGAATAAATAGTATACTTTTATGCTACAAAAATAGCGCTTTGGTGTAGTATAGAGCTAGATACGAGATATTGTTCAAAACCCTTTGAATATCGTTCGCACTAGACACTATCACAGTACATTTATCCCAAGTAACTAAAACTTTTGGAATAAGCCGCTAACTATTGAATACACAAATATCAGTAAACCAGATAAGGTCCCGCCATCTTGGACAACCCCTTGTCTACCCACTTTATTTTGACTGTGTGTCGCTTTCAGACGTACTTTTCTGAGCTCCTCAAAAGTACTTGAAATGGTAAGTACACACAGTGTTGGGTCGCCAGGTTTTCCTTTTCTTGTTTTTGTGTTGTTTTGTGTTAATTGCCTGCGTTACTTACTCTCTAGTGTCCGTAGAGACTTAGTAACATGTTTTAGTCTAGCTGTTTTCTTAGACGTGTTAGTATGTAGTCTTTCCTTTGGTTCGACTACTATTTATTTTTGTTTGTTTGAGTCTTTCCTTTGGTTCGGCTCAATTTTACGTAGTGTTGTTTAGTTTTGTTAGTTTTTGTAACTTCTCTCTCTTAGTTACTCACTAGCTAGGAAGTACTTATCTGTTGTTCGGACCTCACGCAGCTGCTCTGTTGTTATCGGGTAGCGTGTTGTTCCGGACCTCAGTTTTGATAACTTCAACACTATCTTTCTTTCTTGCCTGGCGGCCCGTGTCTTTGTTTTGTTATTTTATGTTTTTGTTTTGTGGGATTGTGACTAAGTGTGTTATTTTTGTTTCGCAGAGTCTGGTTTGTGCGATTCAAGAATGTAGGTCACGGATCTCAGCTGATGGCCACCAGTTGTGTACCTTACATTCGCCTTGCTTTTCACACTTAGGTTTCAGTCCTCTTTCTTGCCCTTTGTGCAACTCATGGGTGGAGGAAGTTTTGGCCTTACCGGCTTCCTCACGGTCCGAGTGTCCGTCTCTTTTTAAAATTAAGAAAAGTGTGGACAAGGGCAAGAAAATGGGCTGCTGCCAAGAATCGGCCTTTTTTCTGGGCCGATTCTTCTTTAGCCTTATCTTTGGGCCTTACAAAAGCCTCTTCTTCCTCTGCACCCAGGCTTTCAGCCCCGGTTTTGGAGCAAGGAGAGGTTGTTGTCACAGTTCCTTCAGAACCTATTGCTGCGCCTCTTGTTTCCCCCTCGTTATCACGAGATAGGGTGAGGTCGTCCTTTGATAGGACTGGGCGAGTGTCGGGGAGAGTTCTCTCTCCGTCCTCCCAAGAGAAGGGTCCTTCTCCTTTAGATAACTTATCTGAACCTGGGCAAGGCCTCGGTGGGTATGCTTATCAGACCGCGCCTCCCCCTCCCAGCCCAGATGGGTTTCGGGTGGGGGTGGTGGCGGCTGAGGTACATGGACAGGGGGTAGGTCGGCCTGCCCCCCAATCCTTGTCCTCTTCAAACATTGTCTGTGAGCCTTCGGGCCTGACGTTATCTAATCAGACGGGTCTGGTGACAGATATTCACGAGGGTAATCTTTCCTGTCCTACTCCTCTTTCTGCTTTTCTCCCTACTCCTTCTCGTGTACCACCTACTCCTTCTCCTTTCTTTCCTAGACCGGCTGCCTCGGCTGATAATGCTATCAATCCTAGTCCTTCTTTCTATCGTCCTCCACCTCCTGTACCTGTTTCATCCGTTTCTTCTAATCTTATCTCTTCGCCTCCTCGTTTGTCTGACCAACCTCGGCAGGCGTATTTTTCTCCTACTTTATTATCTCATCCTCCCCCCCATTCTGCCTCGGCGTCTATTCTTCCTAATCGAGTTCCTCCCACGTCTCAGTTTTCCTCAGGGGTTTTACCTAATTCTTCCCTTCACATTGTCAATTCTCTTTTTCAAGATTATATACCTTTAGATTGGGGTCCTCTCCCTTCTTCCTATTCTGCCTTTCGTAAGGAGGGTAAATTGGTGGCCTTAGGGCCTGATCCGGATGACCCCACAAGTTTGAAGCAAGACGATAACGTCTTGATAAGACAAGTGACCGCGGAGGATGGGTCGGTTAGCTTTATCTGTAAAGCTAGACCGGTGGTACCAGGACCAGTCAGTGCTACCAAAGTTAACCTCCAGACGACGGTCGAGACGTTATCTGTCTTGCTGCGACGGACTCAGCTCCGCCCATCTCAAGGGGTAGAGGTTCTACCCTTCCAGGGTCGGCTAGCAGCTGTGTTCCCAGGGGGGGATGCGCTGCCTACCGAGGGGTTAGAGGCGCTGGCTGCCATTCAGTCAGTGGTGGCGAGAGTGGCAGAAGGCAAGACGATCCCTCGTGTGGCGGGACAGTCATTCCCCATCCTACTACACCCTTACAATCAACCTCAACCCTTGACGTCCATGTTATGGCCGGAGTTGTCGGGACAGCATCACTTCCCATTCAGACTGTCACAACCTGATGGGAAATTGGCTCGGATGGAGGTAGCAGCGAGAGACCACTTGGCACACTCAGTGTCAGTGGCAGCCTCACTTCACACGTTGGGAGCCATTATTAAGAGATTAACTGGACTCGTGGACACCCTTCCACGTGAAACGATCAGGTTAGTACCGTTTTGTGGTTGACCTCACACTAATTATAAGTCTAGCGGTCAAGTTGACCGTTAATCTTCTCGGTTTAAGATTTTGACGTTTTCTTTTATTTGTTTTAGGGATATCGTCAAAGGTGTGGGGGTGGCGACGGATGGACTGGCTGGCGCGGTGTCGTCTGTACTGCCGAACGCGGTTAGTGCATGGGCTGATGCGCGTGTGGCGGTGAGGAAGGACTGTGTTAAGGGACAACACCACCACATACAACGGTCCTTAATTGTTACTGATCCGCTAGCACCACATATTTTTGATGATAAACATACTAATGAGGTGCTAGCGAGTCAACCTCAAATTATACAGGTGTCTGCACCTCCTGCGCCTAGGCCTATCTTTCCAGGATTGGTAGACAGCAGAGGACTCAAGGACGACGTCCTCCTCCCCCTGTGTATACTCCTCCACGGCGGGGGTCGTACCAACGGCCCTTTCGTGGTAGAGGACAGTTCAGGGCCCGGGGACGAGGCAGGACAGCTACCCAGCCCGTCACCAAACAGTAGTCCATCTCTGGGCTGCTTGTCTGGCTGGGGCCACGCTTGGCCCCAGTCAGGGTGGGCGTCAAGAGTCGTCCACAAGGGTCTATCTTGGCCATGGCTCAAAAAACCAGTAAGTGTTGTTTGTTTTGAAGTACTGGTTTTGGTGGATTTTTGTTTTGTACTATATATAGGGTGTCTAATGTGTGTTTTTCTTCCATCAGCCTCTGGTGCTGCCCCCAGGGTCGGCCAAGGTCTCGCTGGGAGTGCAACAACACATCGATGTCATGTTAGACAGAGGAATAGTGGAGAAGGTATCAGGAAAGGTTTTTCTGTCCCGGTTGTTCACTGTGCCAAAGAAAAACTCGGTGAAAACGAGGTTAGTTATGGACCTGAGTGCTCTCAATCGCTTTCTGAAACCTTTAAGGTTTCGGATGGTGACGATCAAGCAGGTCCGGGTTACGCTTCGTCAGGGAGACTGGTTAGCGGCTCTGGACTTACAGGATGCATACTGGCACATTCCCATCCACGCCCGATATCGCAAGTTTCTTGCTTTTCAAGCGGGGGTGGGAACGTACCAGTTTACCAGGCTCCCTTTCGGCCTTTCGTTGGCACCGAGAGTTTTCACGAAAATGTCAAAGGTGGTCGCGTCCCGTCTTACGGGATTGGGCGTGGCCACTTTAATGTACCTAGACGATTGGTTAATCATAGCACGGTCAAGGGAACAATTAACTGTCAACATTCAAATAACGTTGAGAGTACTACGGGAAATGGGTTTTCTGGTCAACTTCACAAAATCTTGCCTTGTTCCGACTCAGACCATTTCTTGGCTAGGGGTACTATGGGACACGAGAAATCAGTCCTTGACACTGTCGTCGGACAATGCCATTCGTGCCAGTCGGCAGGTTCGGCGGGCGTTAATGTCAAAAACATTCACCAGGAGGCAATGGGAGGCGTTGTTAGGATCCCTCAATTTTGCGGCCCCGGTAGTGCCTTTAGGAAGGTTACGCCATCGTCGGTTGACTCTAGAGGTCAACAGGTCGGTGCCTATCCTTCCTCGAGACTTACCGCGCAGGGTACCAAAGATGTTATTAAGATTATTAAACCCTTGGTTAAAATCGGGGTACCTGCGCAGTCAGGTGCCATGGGTGCAACCTCCTCCATCATTAATAGTGACCACAGACGCTTCGGACATAGGTTGGGGCTTCCAGTCCGACAAGGGTCACCAACAGTGCGGGGGATGGGACGACCGGTTACGTCAGTCCCATATCAACCTTCGCGAGCTATGGGTGCCCCTCAGGTTTCTTTGTATGTTTCCACTTCTCCGGGATATGTCCATTCTCTTCAAGATGGACAATTCCACGGCAGTAAGTTGCATCAATCTTCAAGGCACGTCCCGCTCGTTACCTCTGCTTCAGTTATCAGAACGCCTCTTTATACGAGCGCGTTTGAGAGGTTTGCACCTGTCAGCCTCCTTCGTACCAGGGGTGGAGAATGTATGGGCGGACGCTCTGTCCAGATTCAAAATGTCATCAGTAGAGTGGACGTTGAAGAGGACAGTATTTCGATCATTAGTGGAGAGGTTCGGACTTCCGGAGGTAGATCTGTTTGCTTCTCACCCCTCGGCTCAGCTGGCCAATTATCTAACTCTGCATTCCCGCACTCTGACGGGCGGCCCAGACGCGTTCACAGAGGATTGGAGTCGGTGGACTTATCTTTATGTGTTTCCCCCCCCCGCGACATCACTTCTCACGAGGGTGGTACACAGATTCCGATCCTTTCAGGGCAAAGTATTGTTGATAGCCCCATATTGGCCAGCCCAGCCATGGTTCACAGAGCTTCAGGAAAGGTGTCCGAACCCTCTGTTTCTGGGATCAGCTTGCCTGTCAGACAACCTAAACTTACCGTTGCTGACGTCCTTGCGACTTCACGCCTGGACTTTCTCCGTAAAGCCTTGAGCAATTCCGCTTCAAGTCGTACAGTAAAGATCATGCTTAACTCCCTACGTCCTGCCTCAGTTCGGCAGTATGAATCGTGCTGGAGAAGGTTTCAAATTTTTATTAAAAATAATTCTATTTCATATATTTCTTCCAGCACGGTTTTAGATTTCTTATCATGGCTGGCTGATGTCACTAACAGAGCTCCAGCCACTGTTTCAGCTCATTTTTCAGCCATTTCTGATCCTTTACGGTTTGCCTTTAATATTGTCATGGATCAGCGTATGATTACGATGCTGATGAGAGGCATCAGATCATCTCAACCTAGGTTAAGGAATAGGGTTCCAGATTGGTCCCTTCATAAGGTGTTAAATTATTTGAATTTTCAAGGGACCTCGCAACTGTCTGTGGTTCAACTGTTTTATAGGTCTATCTTCCTGTTATCTTTGGCTAGCGGTTTTCGGGCTTCTCAGATGGCTGCCCTCACAAGGCACCCCTCATTTACTGTGTTTGATGATAATTGTCATTATATTACTATTTCCCCGTCACCTTCATTCTTAGCCAAAAATGAACAATATGACAGTTTATTACGTCCTCTGAAAATTCCTAGTTTTAATGCCAATGGTAGATACCACCATTTATGTCCAGTTCATGCTACCAAAATGTATATAGGCATTACGCCGGACGCTTCTCCGGATCATTTGTTTGTTAACCCGTTAACGGGTAAACGTTTAGCGGCTAGGGCTGTGTCGCGTATGCTATGCAAGATTATTTCTTTGGCGGATCCGGGTCACGAACCCAAAGCTCATTCCATTAGAGGCTTAGCAGCTTCTCTAGCCTTCCTCCGTACTCATTCAACGGAGGAAGTACAGTCCTTGGGAGGCTGGAGGTCTACGACTTCTTTCAGGTATAGATATTTAATGTTAGAGGCTGTGGATGTCCCATGCATAGCACTCGCGACACAGCCCGGTCCGTGATAGGAGGTGTCTGTATTACTATGTTCCTAGTCTCATCCCCCTCTTTGTGATGACAAGGGGGGGGGGGTGACGATTCCTATCTTATGACTTAATATGTACATTACTTATATTTTGTGTATATAATTTAAGGAATTTTTCAATAAATACAGAAAAGGAGTGATACATTCTTAACCTGGTGTGACCTTTTATTTTGGGGGGGTCCGTTTCTAACGGTACCGGGTGGTCAGATTAAGATTAAGGCGACCTCACAAGTCAGCCGCCCTCCTCCAGCTTGTCATTCTACACCAAAGCGCTATTTTTGTAGCATAAAATAACTAGGTTGTAGAGGATTGTATTGTCCTCTAAACCGATATTTTTGTGCAAAAAATAGCGCTTTGAATTACTTCCCTCCCATCCTCCCGCTTGCTGGGACTTGTTCTTGGTATGTTTAAGTGGGTAGACAAGGGGTTGTCCAAGATGGCGGGACCTTATCTGGTTTACTGATATTTGTGTATTCAATAGTTAGCGGCTTATTCCAAAAGTTTTAGTTACTTGGGATAAATGTACTGTGATAGTGTCTAGTGCGAACGATATTCAAAGGGTTTTGAACAATATCTCGTATCTAGCTCTATACTACACCAAAGCGCTATTTTTTGCACAAAAATATCGGTTTAGAGGACAATACAATCCTCTACAACCTAGTTAATCTCGGCTGACGGCCACTTTTTGTGTACCTTGCATTCTACATGTTATTCATCCTTAGGTTTCACCCTTTATCTTGCACCTTTTGCAGAGGAAGTGTGGGCCTTACCGGCTTCCTCACGGTCCAAGTGTCCGTTTCTTTTTAAATTAGGGAAAGTTTGGACAAGGGAAAGAAAGTGGGCTGCTGCCATGAATCGGCCCTTTTCCTGGGTCGATTCTTCATCAGCTTTTTCTTTGGGCCTTACGAAAGCTTCTTCTTCTTCCGTTCCCAGGCTTTCAGCCCCGGTTACGGGGCAAGAAAAGGTTTTTGTTACGATTCCTTCAAAATCTGGTACTTCGGCTCGTATTCCCTCCTCGTTTTCACGAGCTAGGGTGAGGTCGTCCCTTGGTAGGACAGACCGAGGGTCGGGGAGAGTTATCTCTCCCTCTTTCCAAGAGAAGGGTTTTTCTCCCTTAGATAACTTATCTGCTCCTGGGCAAGGCCTCGGGGGGATCGTTATCAGACCGCACCTCCCCCTCCCAGCCCAGATGGGTTTCGGGTGGGGGTGGTGGCGGCTGAGGTGCATAGACAGGGAGGTTAGATGACTGTACTGCACCCGGGCATGGCCTCGGTGCAGGTTATCAACATGCCTCTCCTCCCCCAACCAACCCAGTTGGGTTTCGACCCTTCCCGGGGGGGGGGGGGGGAGTTAGACAACATACTTGCACATTAACATAACTGCACCTGGGCTTGGCCTCGGTGCTAGTTGTCAACCTTCCGCTCCTCTCCCCATCCTACCCTGCTGGGGGTAGGGTGGGGGTGGTGACGGTTGAGATGCATAAGGAGTACTATCTTACCCTCCTTCCCGGGGGGTGAGGTACCTACCTTAGACAACATAACTGCACCTGGGCTTGGCCTCGGTGCTAGTTGTCAACCTTCCGCTCCTCTCCCCATCCTACCCTGCTGGGGGTAGGGTGGGGGTGGTGACGGTTGAGATGCATAAGGAGTACTATCTTACCTTCCTTCCCGGGGGGTGAGGTACCTACCTTAGACAACATAACTGCACCCGGGCATAGCCTCAGTGCTAGTTGTCAACCTTCCGCTCCCCTCCCATCCTACCCTGACGGGTGTAGGGTGGGGGTGGTGATGGTTGAGATATATGGTCGAGGAGTAGGGAGTGCTATCTTGCCCTCCTTCCCGGGGGGAGGGGGGAGGTTGAGGTACCTCCCTCAGACGTCTTAACTGCACCTGGGCCTAGCCTTGGTGTGGGTTGTCAACCTTCCTCTCCTCTCCCATCCTACCCTGACGGGTGTAGGGTGGGGGTGATGATGGCTGTAAGCATAGTTAAAGCGTAGGGAGCGCTATTTTACCCTCCTTCCCAGGGGGTGAGGTACCTCCCTCAGTCAACTTAACTGCACCAGAGAATTCCTTCGGTGCAGGTTGTCGGCCTTCCACTCCTCCCCCATACAGCCCTGATAGGTTTAGGGTGGGGGTAGTGACAGCTGAGGTGCTTATACAAAGGGAGGGTCTCACCCCCTCCCCTTTCTCACACCTTCCGGATCATTATCAGTGAGCCTTCGGCCCATCTGATATCTAATTCTGTGGACCTGGCCTATGATAACCAGAGGATTATATTACTTTGTACTGGGTTCCTCTCCCTTCTTCCTATTCTGCTTTTCGCTAGAATGGGAAAATGGTGGCCTTAGTTTCTGATCTGAATAACTCAGCTAGTTTTATTCAAGATGATAACATTTTGTTTGGCAAGTGACTTTGGAGGATGGATCAGTTAGTTTTCTTTGGAAAACTAGTCCTGTGATCCCAGGGCCTATACACACTCCCTATGTCAGTCTACAGACTACAGTTGAAACGATGTCAGTCTGTTTTCGACGACCTCAACTCCGCCCAGCTGAAGGGGTTGAAATATTTCCCTTCCATAGTCGCCTGGCAGCTGTGTTCCCAAGAGGGATGCCCTGCTTACTGATGGTGTAGAGGCTTTGTTTTCTAGCTCATCAGCCGTTTCTAGGGCTATAGAGGGCAAGACGAGCCAATGTGTGATGGGTCAGTCTTATCCCATTTGTTACACCCTTTTAACCAACCATAGCCTCTGGCTGTTGTGGCTGGAGTAGTCGGTGCTACTTCACTTCCCCATCCAACTGGCTCAAACAGATGGCAGGTTGACGAGGACGGAAGCGGCTGCCAGGATGCACTGGGTACCCACTGTGTCTGGGTCAACTTTCCTTACACACGTTGGGTGCCTTTATCAAAAGATTAACGGGTCATTTTGATACCCTTCCATGAGACTTTCTGGTTGGTACCTATGTTTGTGTGTGACCTCACACTGGATAGTCTAACGGTCCCTCTGACCGTTAATCTGACCATTTGGTCTTGACATTCCCTTTTCCCTTTTGTAGGGATATTGTCAAAGATGGGGGTGGGGCGACCGAGGGTCTGGCAGGGGCGGTGCCGTCAGTCCTACCGAACGCCATTTTCTCCTGGCTGGAGGTACACGTGGCGGTGAGGTAGGACTGTGTCAAGGAACAGCACCAATATGTTCAACATTCCTTAATTGTTACTGACTTAATAGCACCGCATGCGTATGATAGCACACAAATGAAGTGCTTGCATACCTGCCCCAAATTGACGTCTGCACCTCCGGCCCGTATACCTCGTGTTCTCAGGGTTGCCAGACACCCGAGGGCCCAGGTGCGACGTCCTCAAACCCCTGTTTTCACTCCTCTATACCGTGGGTCTTCCCAACGGTCCTTTCGTGATAGAGACCGTTTCAGTCTCAAGGAGGAGTTAGGACATCAACCTAGCCCAACCCCGAGTAGCAGACCGTATTTGTCCGTCCCTGGGCGACCTATGCGGTTGGGCCATGCTTGGCCACAATCGGGGTGGGTTGCTAGGGTTGTTACTAATGGCCTATCCTGGCCATGGCTCAAAAAAAAAAAAAAAAAAAAAAAAAAAAAAAAAACAGTAATATCTTCTCTTACATTTTGAAGTTTTTTCGGCCTCTCGTTAGCACCGAGAGTTTTCACGAAGGTGGTTTCTTCACATCTGGCAGGACTAGGGGTAGCCACCTTAATGTATCTAGACGTTTGGTTAATCCTTACTCGTTCACGGGAACAATTAATTGTCAACTTCGAGATAACGTTAAGAGTGCTAAAAGAAATGGGTTTCTTTTTTACTTTCCCAAGTCTTGCCTAGTTCCAACTCAGACCATTCTTGGCTAGGGGTGCTATGGCACACGGGAAATCTATTATGGCCACTGTCTCCAGTCAATGCTTTTCGTACCATAAGTCAGGTACGAAGAGTATTACAGTCATAGACATTCACCAGGAGACAGTCGGAAGCACCGTTGGGATCCTTCAATTTTGCGGCTCCAGTGGTGCCTTTAGGAAGGCTACGTCACCGTCGGTTGACCCTAGTTCAACATGTCGGTCCCTATCCTCCTCGAGATTTACCTCTCATGTTTCTATGTGTTCCTGCATCTCCGGAATATGTCCATTCTCTTCAAGATGGACAACTCCACAGCGGTGATGTGCATCATTCATCAGGGCACTTCAAGCTCATCCCCTCTCATTTGTTGGTCGGAGCGACTCTTTATACGAGCGCTTTAAAGAGGTTACATCTGACAGCCTCTTTGGTACCAGGAGAGGAGAATGTTTGGGCGGACGCCCTGTCCAGGTTCAAGACGTCCTCAGTGGAGTGGACTCTGAGTAGGACAGTTTTCCAATCGTGAGTAGAGGGATTCGGACTCCCGGAGGTGGATCTGTTAGCATCTCAAACTACGATATTTTCAGGGCATAGTACGGTTAATAGTCCAGTTTTGGCCTGCCCAGCCCTGGATTGTGGTACTACAGAGCAGGTGTCTGAGCCCTCTGTTTTGGGGGTCAGCTGGCCTGTCGTGCAATTTAAATTTATTGTTGCAGACGTCTTTGCGTATTCACGCTTGGACCTTTTACGCAGAGCGTTAAGCCGGTCCATGTCAGGTGGTACTGTTGAGGTCATGCTTAACTCTCTTTGTGCAGCATCAATTAGACAATATGAATCGTGCTGGAAATGATTTCATTTCTTGAAAAATACATCTTTTTCATGTATTTCATCCAGCACAGTTTTAGACTTCTTAGCATGGCTTGCTGATGTCACTAACAGAGCTCCTGCCATGGGGTCGGCACATTTGTCAGCCTTTTCTGTTCCTTTATGTTTTGCCGTTAACATTGTGTTAAACAACGGATGCTTACGATGCGTTTTGAGGCATCTGATCGTCTCAACCTTGCCTAAGGTTAAGAATTCCAGTTTGGTCTCGTCACAAGGTGTTGCATGATCTGTATTTCCAGGAGATAAGACATTTCTATGGTGTTCAACTGTTCTATAGACCTATTTTCATGGTGTCTTTGGCTAAGTGGTTTTCGGACTTCTCAGATTGCTGCCCTTACGAGGCATTCTTCGTTTACGGTTTGTGAAGCAAATTTAAATTCCTTTACTGTTTCACCATTTACGTCATTCTTGGCCAAAATTGAACAGTATGGTAATTTGTTACGTCCCTTGGAAATTCCGAGTTTTAACTCAGACGACACCTACCACCATTTGTGTCCGGTTATATGCAACTAGTATGTATATAGACATTACTCCTGATTCTTCCCTGGATCATATGTCTGTCAATCCGCTAACAGGTAAACATTGAGCGGCGAGGGCTGTGTCACGAATGTGATGCAACATTATTTCACTGGCAGAACCGGGCCACGAACCTTAAGCTTCATTCCATCAGAGGTTTGGCGGCTTTTCAAGCCTTTCTACGTACTCACTCCACGGAGGAAGTGCAAACCTGAGGGGATTGGAAGTATGCTACTCCATTTAGATCCAGGTAACTAAGGTTAGATGCTCTGAACATTCCTTGCAGAGCATTTGCGACACAGCCCGCGTCAAGTTGGGATGTGTCTTAAAATTTTCCTTAGTCACATCCCCCCTTCGTGATGTAAAAAAAGGGGGGGGGGAGTGATGGTTGGATGTATGGCATTTACATGACAATATGTGAATGGGGAAAATGAGTGATATGTTCCTAACCTCATTGTGAAGTTTCCTTCTTTTATGGATGTCCGTTCCTAACGGTACCGTGAGGTTAGGTTAAGAAAAGGAGTGATACATTCTTAACTTTGGGGTGACCGTTTATTTGTGTATGGTGGTCCGGTCCTAACGGGACCGTGAGGTCAGGTTAAGATTAAGGCGACCTGTCACAAGTCAGCCGCCCTCCTCCAGCTTGACATTCTACAACCAATGCGCTATTTTGAGCATAAAATAACTAGGTTGTAGAGGATTGTATTGTCCTCTAAACCGATATTTTTGTGCGAAAAATAGCGCATTGACTTACTTCCCTCCCATCCTCCCGCTTGCTTGTACTTGTACTTGGTATTTTAAGTGAGTGGGGAAGGATAGTTCCAAGATGGCGGGACCTTATCTGGTTTACTGATATTTGTGTATTCAATAGTTAGCAGCTTATTCCAAAAGTTTTAGTTATTTGGGATAAATGTACTGTGATAGTGTCTAGTGCGATATGAACGATATTCAAAGGGTTTTGAACAATATCTCGTATTTGGCACTATACTACAACCAATGCGCTATTTTTCGCACAAAAATATCGGTTTAGAGGACAATACAATCCTCTACAACCTAGTTATTTTCACCATTCTGTGTATATTTTCCCTATAATTTTATTTTCTTATTTTCTCACCATTGTGTGTTTATAATTTATTTTTATTTTCTTATTTTCTCACCTTTAGTGTTTATATTTTCCTTATAATTTGTTTTATTTTCTTATTTTCTCACCAATGTGTGTTTATTTTCCTTATATATTATTTTTAACGTCTGTTGAGTGAGCTGAGAAGGGAGAGGTAGAGGGGGACCTGAGCTGAGAAGGGAGAGGTAGAGGGGAACCTGAGCTGAGAAGGGAGAGGTAGAGGGGGACCTGAGCTGAGAAGGAAGAGGTAGAGGGGGACCGTATTGTGTCCAGAAATGAAAGGTAAACTGGAGTCCCGTCCGCTTGGCTGGTTGGTTGGCTGCTGACCCCAATGACACTTCAATCGCTCTTGTTGTGTTGGAGGTGGAAGGTGGAGGAGGAGCTGGCTGACTGACTGGCTGACTGACTGGCTGGCTGGATGGCTGGCTGGATGGCTGACTGGCTGACTGACTGGCTGGATGGCTGACTGGCTGGATGGCTGACTGGCTGACTGGCTGACTGACTGATGGCTGACTGGCTGATGGCTGACTGGCTGGATGGCTGACTGGCTGACTGGCTGGATAGAGATGATGGGAGGGGTTTGGGATTAGAGTACTGGGATGATGGGAAGGCAATAGTGGGATTAGGGAGTTGTAGAGATGAATTGAAAGGAGTGAGATTTTTTGAAATGATGGGAAGGAGTGGGATTAGAGTTCTGAGATGATGGGAAAGAGTGGGATTAGAGCTTTGAAATGATGGGAAAGAGTGGGTGATGGGAAAGGATTGGGGCTGAGGGAATATCGAGTTTCTTTATCCATATCTTCAATCATAGTGGAAGCCCATCGTTGTGTTTTAAGGACCCTGTGATTGTGTATGCAAATTGGAGGCTTCTGATTCCTCCTGATTATGGCACGATACACACTCCTTCCATGTAGGTGGTGTTTCGTGGCAATATTTGAAGAACTCGTTTACCTCCAATTTTCTGACTACAACACAGGGATCCTTAAGTGTGCATACCAAGCCAATAAGAGCAAGCACACAACAACAAGAACAACAGCAACAACAACAACAACAACAACAACAACAACACCACAGGAGGAAGTAGGAAAAATACCATAGAGGAAAAATACTAGGAAATGAGAGTAAAAAAAAAAAAGAGGGACAGAATGAAGTAAGGAGAGAAAGTAATGATTAATGACATTTTTTTTAATTAATAAAAGTTAATAAAAACATGGTTGCAGTGACCTAATTAACCCCTTCTAGCGTCGATAATTGCCAGTCGCTTCGGGTATGAACATATGAGTCACCTTTCATTCCCTGATGTAAGTTTTTTATTATTATTATTATTTGATGCAGCTTCGACTAATATGAAACGCCAGAGGACTGTAGCTTTTAATTATTAAGTATGATAAGCTCCCTCCACTCCCACTCCTCTCTCCCTGACCACTCCCTCTCCTCTCTCTCTTTCCACTCTCTCCCTGTCCACTCCCTCTTCTCTCTCCCTGTCCACTCCCTCTTCTCTCTCCCTGTCCACTCCCTCTCCTCTCTCCCTGACCACTCCCTCTCCTCTCTCCCTGTCCACTCTCTCTTCTCTCCATGACCACTTCCTCTCCTCTCTCCCATTCACTCTCTCTTTACTCCCGTCCACTCCCTCTCCTCTCTCCCATTCACTCTCTCTCTACTCCCGTCCACACCCACTCCTCTCCCTACTGAAATGTGAGGTGATAAGTCTTCCCTGATCAAGGCAAAATAAAAGGCCTCATTTGAGTTGTATTTTATCTCCTTCACTCCCTCCCTCTCTACTATTATCCCTCCGTTCTCTCTCTCTCTCTCTCTCTCTCTCTCTCTCTCTCTCTCTCTCTCTCTCTCTCTCTCTCTCTCTCTCTCTCTTTCTAAATATATTTGTATATATATCGTAGTTAAACACACACACCCATACATCCATTCATTCATCCCCATCCATTCAACTATCCAGACCTCACTGTATGTGTAGTTACAGACTAGTTAGATGCATCCATCCATCCACCCATCCATCCACACCTATCCATTCTTTCATTTATTCATTCATCAACATCCATTCATCCATACAGACCTCACACATGTAGTTACAGGCTTAGATACATCCATTTACACCTATCCATTTACACCTATCCATTCACACCTATCCATTCATTCTATCATCCAGACTCGTTCGGGTATCCTCCTGCCTATCCATCTGGCCGACCATCAAACTCTCTATAAAACTGGCCATTGACAAGGGGGCTAAACTCCCTACATTAGCATTTAAATTGGACCAACAAGTCGACTCTAACACCATGATGCGGTTGGCAGGGGGGGGGGGGGAGAGGGGGGAGGGAGATGGGGGAGGGAGGGCTACGTATTGGTGAAGAGGGGTGGGGGTGGGAAAAAGAAGGGAGATGGGGGAGGGAGGGAGGGAGAGCTACGTATAAGTGAGGGATGGGGGGTTGGAAGAGGAAGGGAGATGGGGTAGGTGGTAATAGTCATAGCTCTGGTAATAGTGAGGGTGGGAAGAGGAAGGGAGATGGGGTAATGGTGAGCGTGGGAAGAGGAAGGGAGTGGTGAATTTGTGGGGGCTAGAGGAGAGATGAAAGGAGGGTTATCAATGAGGGGGAAAGAGGAAGGGAAGGGGAGTACGATGAATTGGAGCTAAAAAATAACATAATGCAATTGGAAGGGGAGGTGGGGATGTAAATAAAAGAGTTGGGCAGGGGAGGGAAATGTAAAGAGATGAATGGGAGAAGGGGGCAGGGAGGAGTCTGTAAAAGGAAAGAGTAGAGGAGGGGGGCAGGGGAGGGGAAAAGTAGGAGAAGGGGGAAGGTGGAATGAAAAAAATTAAAAAAAGAATTACACGTTAGGGAATGAATGTTGGTCTACTTGTTTTAATAGAAATATATTATACAGTATAGGTTTTGGGTGAACTGGAGGGCTATTGGTTTCTCCAGAGAATGCCAGGAAACTTCAGTGTATAAGTAAAGGATCTGTTTTGTAGTAGAGTTTGGAGGAATCAATAGACTTTCAATAATTCTAGGATATAAAACGACCCCCTTAGAGACAGAGATGATGATGATGATGAGGAGGAGAAGTGTGGAGAGATAATGAGTGAGTGTGGAGAAGAGATAGAGGAAGGGAGTGAGAGAGGGAGAGAGTGAAGGAGTGAGTGAGTGAGTGAGTGAGTGAGTGAGTGAGGGAGGAAGGGAGGGAGGGAGGGAGTGAGAGAGTGAGGGAGGACAAAGTAAATACTGTGATTAAACTGAGCTTCAAAGGAGAGTCAGTATTGCATGACCCAACAACGGTATGCCAGGTCAGGTCAGGTCAAATTAGTGTCAGAAAGGAAGGATGAATGTGAGATACAAACTCAATATTATAAAAATTTATCCTTTGTTTATTTATGTGTGTGAGTGTGAGTGTGTGTGTTAACTCTCTCTCTCTCTCAGTTATCATACACACACACACACCTCATTCTTTCTCTCTCAGTTATCATACACACACACACACCTCATTCTCTCTCTCTTTCTCTCTCTTTCTCTCTCTTTCCCTCCCTCTCCATCACCCCTTCTCTTCCGTGTGAGCCAGTGAGAGGAATAGTCACTTAACCAACTTGGAGGTGACAAGTTAGGCCGCTCATTAAGGGCCATCCAGCCACGCCGTCACCTGGGCTAAGTTCACGGGATAATCGACTCTCCCGTCACCCACCCACCTCTCACACACACTGGCTCCTGTCCTGTCTCCCTGTCCTGTCTTGTCCTTCCATGTCCTGCTGTGTTCTGTCCTATTCTGTCCTACCTTGTCCTGCTGTGTCCTACCTTGTCCTGCTGTGTCCTGTCCTGTCCTACATTGTGCCCCTGTCCTTCCCTGTCCTGCCATGTCCTGTCGTGTCCTATCGTGTCCCCCTCTCCTCTCCTCTCCTGTCCTACCGTGTCCTGCCGTGTCCCCCTTTCCTGTCCTGCCCTGTCCTACCGTGTCCCCCTCTCCTCTCCTCTCCTGTCCTACCCTGTCCTACCGTGTCCCCCTCTCCTCTCCTGTCCTGTCCTGCCGTGTCCTGGCCGTGTTGTGAGGAGGGAATCACTTGGCTTGGTTTGGCACTGAGAGACAGACAGACGGCTTACCAGTCAAACCCATCACCACCATCATAACATATTGATACTGATTATTCCATTTATATTTGTTATTTATTAAG
>JAWZYT010004626.1:0-7500 GCA_034508575.1 Petrolisthes manimaculis
AACATAAGTTAGTATGGGGAAATGGAGAGAGAGAGAGAGAGAGAGAGAGAGAGAGAAGAGGAGAGAAAGAGAGAGAGAGAGAGAGAGAGAGAGAGAGAGAGAGAGAGAGAGAGAGAGAGATAAAAAACCCAGGAATAGATTAAAAGGCGTACTGTAGTGCAAGAGGCTTGGGTTGCAGGGTGAAGGCAAGTGTGTGTGTGTGTGTGTGTGTGTGTGTTGGGGACTCGAGTTATAAGTGCCCTCAGAACAAAGGTGTGTGTGTGTGAGTGTGTGTGTGTGTGTGAGAGAGAGAGAGAGAGAGAGAGAGAGAGAGAGAGAGAGAGAGAGAGAGAGAGAGAGAGAGAGAGAGACTATTGTCAATGTAGTTTAGTTTTTTGTGTGTGTGTGTGGTGACTGGTGAGAGAGAGAGAAATAATAAGCTATTGCCAGTATAGTTGAAGTTGTGTGTGTGTGTTTGTGTGTGTGTGTGTGTGTGACACGTGGTTAATAATCTATTGCCAGTACAATTGAGTGTGTGTGTGTGTGTGTGTGTGTGTGTGTGTGTGTGTTGTGTGTGTGTGTGTGTGTGTGTGTGTGTGTGTGTGTGTGTTCTGTTGCTTGGAATAGTTTGGAGGATTCAGTAACCCCCTTAAGTCACTCTTGTTTCTTGTGAAGTCACTAATTAGGGATGCTGGAGGAATAAATTTATATGTATGTATATATACTGAATAAATTTATATGTATGTATATATACTGAATAAATTTTAGGCTGCATGTATATAATTATATACCATAAAATATATAAAGGGAAATTTGAGTTTTGATAATGTTGATGTTTTTATATACGTACAGTGCTATTGTATGTTTATTGTATTTTTTAGAGAGGAGAGAGAAGAGAGAGAGAGAGAGAGAGAGAGAGAGAGAGAGAGAGAGAGAGAATTGGGGTTGTAATGTTGATGTTGATATAAGATTATATTTTATCCTTTGGTTGTTCTATAGTTATAAAAAATAAAGATAAGAATAATATATTACTGGAAATATTAAACAGATAAATTGTGGTTTTGATGTTGTTGATGTTTATATAAGATTGTACTGTATTTTATCCTTTGGTTGTTATAAAGAAAGATAAGAATAATATTGTAATGGAAATAATATAATGAACTACGAAAGTGTTGTATATATAGTGTAATTGCTGTATATATATAGTGTAATGTATATATATAATATTATGTAAACACGTGTATGTGTATAGAACACCCAATTACAAGGTGGTACAGTAAAGGTCATACTAATTAACACGTTTATCTCAGCATGTGAAGCAAATACTAATGAGATAATGATGAGGGGGTAAGTGTGGTAAACAAGAGACAGACAGACACACAACCAGACAAACAGACATAGAGAGAGACTAGAGACACACACACACACACAGATAGAGAGTGAGAGGAACTGTGATGAGGGGTTAAGTGTGTAAACAAGAGACAGACACACACAACCAGACAAACAGATATAGAGAGAGACTAGAGACATAAACACACACACAGATAGAGAGTGAGAGGAACTGTGATGAGGGAGTAAAGTGTGTAAACAAGACACACACAGACTGACAGACACACACAGACATAGAGACTGACTAGAGACCCACACACACACACACACAGAGAGAGAGAGATAGAGAGTGAAAGGAATTGTAGGTTTCTGACTCCTTCTGACTATTTGCCAGGAAACAAGCTCCTTCCATATAGGTGTGTATGTTTCGTGGCAATATTTGAAGGACTCATTTTACCTCCAATTTTCTGACTATTTGGAGGAATCAGTTGCTCCAGATTTAAGCCTCTATCACACGGGTCATTTCGTGGGACTGTTTCATCCAACTAAACAGTCATTTGGTACAACCAGTTCGTCCAACTTGAAAACATCCCTAGCAGACATATTCACACAACTCGCGAGATTCGTTCAACCATCTCCAATGTAAATAGTTGGGATATGTACTATTATGTATTTCACTGTAGTGTAATAGTTGTTATATGTACTATTATGTATGTCACTGTAGTGTAAATAGTTGTTATATGTACTATTATGTATGTCACTGTAGTGTAAATAGTTGTTATATGTACTATTATGTAGTCTAACAGCACTGGCTCGTTCTTCACTATTTTTATAAGGGTAATTTCAATGCAATATTACTGGTTTATGTCGTCTGGAAAGTTTGAAGAATGTGGGCCAATGTTTTGCTTTGTACACAAATATCATCAGCATCATAGGACTTCAATAAATATAACGCATAACTATATATTCTCCTGTATTATATTGTCTAATAATATACAGTACGTGATGGTATACATATCAATACTTATCAACTGCTTTCAATATATTTAATCGAGAAAAAGTATAGATATATTTTTGACTCTGGAGTAGTTGGGTGAAATACCGAACTTTTTGTAACCTTTCATGAAACCTGGGAAGCTCATTTGATCCGACGAAACGACCCTCAAGTTCGACGAAACAGTCCAACGAAACTATAAGTTCGACGAAACAGTCCAACGAAACGACAAGTTCGATGAAACAGTCCCACGAAACGACAGAAAGCTTCGAATCGCCTGGTATTATTCATTTCCCCCCCACCCAGTACACATATAGAGGCTGAGTTCGAATGCAGGGTATGTGTGTGTGTGTGTGTGTGTGTGTGTGTGTGTGTGTGTGTGTGTTGTCTGCCTTTCGTCTCTGGTCAGGGATTACGTATTACAAGTGTCCTTCCACCTTAATAAGACAAAACAAGTGGGTCAAGTTAAACGAGTCTGGAGTGAGGGAGTCTGGAGTGTAGGGAGGGAGTAGAGGGAGTGTAGGGAGGGAGTCTGGAGTGTAGGGAGGGAGTAGAGGGAGTGAGGGAGTCTGGAGTGTAGGGAGGGAGTAGAGGGAGTGTAGGGAGGGAGTAGAGGGAGTGAGGGAGTCTGGAGTGTAGGGAAGGAGTAGAGGAGTGTAGGGAGGGAGTAGAGGGAGTGAGGGAGTCTGAGTGTAGGGATGGAGTAGACTCAGTAGAGGAGTGTCAATTATCTAACAGCTGTATATTTTTCCTTTCTTCTCACTCAGTAGCCTAAATATTTGCCCCCCTTCCTCTCTCTATTTTCTCTCTCTCTCTCTCTCTCTCTCTCTCTCTCTCTCTCTCTCTCTCTCTCTCTCTCTCTCTCTCTCTCTCTCTCTCTCTCTCTCTCCTCTCTCTCTCTCTCTCTCTCTCTCTCTCTCTCTCTCTCTCTTTTGTTTACATGAATTTAGTGTATCTATTTTTTTTATATAAAGTGAATTTCTTGCTGCTAGTGCAAATAGTTAACAATTGGACGTATTTAATTTATTCATTTATGTTTAATTTACGTTCGTGTTTTCTTTCTGAACTATAATCATTTGAAAACATATAAATAATAATTACTAATATAATAAGATAAATTATTCTCAAACATAACACTAATATAGAATTATTTTTACGTAATTAATTCCTGGGTTTATTTTTATTATTACTACAAGGGCCATTGTCACGAACACTAACAAGGAAGTACTGTGTGTGTGTGTGTGTGTGTGTGTGACCCGTTGAAAAAGGCTGACGTACGTGGGTAGACAAAGAATGACAGCGACAGGAGAAAGCTCTGTATTGTAAGCAGTAAGGGTGTATGCTTAACACACACACACACACAAACACACAAACTTGGATGGAGTAGGGTGTATTTTCAACTCTTAACACACACACACACACACACACACATAAACTTGGATGGAGTAGGGTGGGGTGTATTTTCAACTCTTAACACACACACACACACATAAACAAGTGTTAAATAAGTGTTACCATAACTCGTATAATTTACAAGACAGTGTTGCCAAATACAAGAGAGAAATGGAAGGAGTGCGAATCCTGAATGTGTGTGTGTGCGTGTGTGTGTGTGAGTCAGTTAAGTGAGCGAATAATCGAGCGAGTGAGTACGCTGTGTGTCGTGAGTGTGTGAGTCAGCGAATGTGTGTGTGTGTGAGTCAGCGAATGTGTGTGTGTGTGTGTGTGTGAGTCAGCGAATGTGTGTGTGTGTATGTGTGTGTGAGTCAGCGAATGTGTGTGTGTGTGTGAATCGGCGAATGTGTGAGTCAGCAAATGTGTGTGTGTTTGAAAGAAAGAGAGTTAGCGAATGTGTGTGTGCGTGTGTGTGAGAGAGTTAGCGAATGTATGTGTGTGTGAGTATGAGTCGGCAAATGTGTGTGTGTGTGAGTTAGGGAATATGTGTGTGTGAGTTAGCGAATGAATGTGTGTGTGTGTGTGTGTGTGTAAGTTCCTGACCACCATTACTAGGCACAAATTGAAAGTCCCTGACCCAGTCTATTCTCTACTCAAAAAAAAAAAAAAAAAAAAAAAAAAAAAAGACCTGAGAACGAATACGAAGGTTGTAGTGTGTGTGTGTGTGTGTGTGTGTGTGTGTGTGTGTATCTATATATATATGTGTGTGTGTGTGTGTGTGTGTTCTTAATTACTGAAACATCCCAACACTCCATCCACACTTTGTATTTTCCTAACAATTTCTTTTATTACGATACTGATTTTCCTTGATTGTTTTTGGCTAATGTCGTGGAAGCAGTTGATGATTACGGTATATTATTTTTATTACTGTTATCATTATTGCTATTATTATTATTATTATTATTATTATTATTATTATTATTATTATTATTATTATTATTATTATTATTATTATATAGTTATAGTTATTATTATTATTATTATTATATAATTATTTTTATTGTCTTATAGTTATTATTATCATCATTGTTATTATATATATATATTTATTTTTGTATTATTGTTATTATTAACGTAACATGGCAAAAAATAGTTCATCATTAACAGTAATTACCGCCTGGCATTTCCTTGAAGTTTGGAGTCCTCTTTCCTTGAATTGAGGAGTAAACAATTAGTGTTACTGAAGTAGAAAGTACAGTATATTGAGAAAAGAAATGGAGTAAGGGAGTAGAATGGAGTATGGGAGTGAGGGAGGAGAATGGAGTGAGGGAGGAGAATGGAGTAAGGGAGGATAATAGAGTAAGGGAGTGAGGGAGGAGAATGGAGTAAGGGAGGAGAATAGAGTAAGGGAGGAGAATAGAGTAAGGGAGTGAGGGAGGAGATTGGAGTAAGGGAGGAGAATGAAGTAAGGGAGTGAGGGAGGAGAATGGAGTAAGGGAGTGAGAGATGAGAAGGGAGTAAGGGATTAGAGTTGGCAGAATAAGTGAAGCATAAAGATTATTGATTGGTATAGTGAGGGTTAATGGACCTTGTGATGTAGTCCCAAAATTAAAGGTATAAGAGTCCTTCAAATATCCCCACGTAACACACACACACACACATACATACACACACACACACACACACTCACACACACACACACACACACACACACACACACACACACACACACACACACACACACACACACACACACACTCACTCACTCACTCACTCACTCACTCACTCACTCACTCACTCACTCACACACACACACACACACACACACACACACACACACACACACACACACACACACACACACCTAGCCTATATGGAAAGAGCTTGTGTTTCGTGGCATAGTCAGGAGGAATCAGAAGCCTCCAATTCTCATACACGATCACAGGGTCCTTAATTAATGAATGGTTTGTGCATTGATTGGTAAGCTAAGAGAATAATGATACTCAAATAAAATAGAAATTATATATATTATGATAAAGTCGAGGAAGGATGTCAAGGTTTAGTGTTTAGGGAACGAACGAACGACTGAATGAAACATAGAGCCGATTCCAGAGTGGCCTTAGTTTGTTATGATCCTTCCCAACTAACCACACTTATCAGTCTTAATTATATCCAACAATAAACTCAAATATGTCAGGTGGTTCTAGTGTTACGATAGTTTCATAGTGGAGTCATCAAATTCATCAAATAATTCACTCATGAGTCATTTTTACACAGTTCAGTTGTTGTTTTTTCGTTATGGTGCTTGCAAACCAAAACAAACCACTGTGAAATCGGTACATAAATGTTGTTGGTCGATTTAGTGCTGGGATATATAATGTACAGTTGCCCAAGAAAAGACTGCAACCAAATTTGCTGGTGTGTGGTAATATCTGGCAGCTGCTCCAAAGTAAACACTCGTATTTTATCAATGGATCACTCAGAACCTACAGCCTTTGTATGGATGGATGTTATTGGCTTCAGCTTTTAAATTCGCAACCACATACGTAGGAAGTTTATGCCATTTAAGCTGGTAACATTTATTTGGGGAGGAATCAGAGTAGGTGGAACATAGTAGAGGGACATGTATGATACAATCTTTCACCTACAATGACACTTTACCCCACACAGTGTTACCAGCTCGGATGACATCAACATTTGGGGACGAGGTCGCGAATTTACGAGCTCGAATGTACAGCCACAATCAAATATCCACCAACACTTTCCTTCCATCATAGTAAATATCTTGGTAATAAAGAACAACACGTGTATGATTTTGCAGCACCTCAGAATAATAATTGAGGGGGTTGAGTTGACGTGAGGTGTTGTTGTATGATTATATTTTGACATGATACTGATAAATTTGCACGATGGTAAGAAAGTGTCGGTGGATATTTGATTGTGGCTGTTATACCTTGCGTGTGGACGTTACATTTATTCTGTGTAGTGTATATAATATTATAATCTCTGATCTGTATGCATGTGATAGTGTTGTTTGATGACAGGCTGTATGCGGACCGCTGTATATTGATTTACATTATATTATTCATATATATAATCTTCTGTGCTATTTGTATTCCTTGTATAAATATGGGTTGTTGTAACGTTGAATGTGTGTGAGGTGCAGTTGTGACCACATGAAACACACACACACACACACACACACATAAAACTGGAGGCCCCCTATCAAGCATAGAGTATAGGACACGTCGTCTCCACACACACACACACACACACACACACACACGCGTCCGTCTCGTGTGTCCGAAATTGTACAGCCAGCAGCATAAATTCGCGACCATCTCATGCATCAACTAAATAATCCTAATATGACCAAATAGTTGCATTGTGAACCCGTTTCTAATCTAACAACATGTGTAACTTATCACATGAGAAGTATATCTGTTATCTCTGCATTGATATCGTGTTACAACAGCACTATACAGTAACTCATACTCATACATACGTAGGTGGAAATGAAGCCAACTTATGCTGCCGACTGTACATTGTTTAAAATACAGAATTATGTGTACGAGCACCACTAATAAGTATTCAGGTGTGCTTCGAATACCTAGAGACAGTAAATATATATACACAATAACATCACCAGTGGAATTACTTCGTTGGTGAATTGGTGGACTGTTCCAAGCTTCAACCAAAGCTGTACCGGTATATTAATTAGTGGTCGTGACTGACTGTACATGTTCTAGTAATTTTGTTCTTGGAATATAGTGAGTACATATGCTATACACACAACCCAACCCAAT
>JAWZYT010004626.1:17500-67500 GCA_034508575.1 Petrolisthes manimaculis
TTTTGATTTTTGTTGGGTTTTGTTGTTTTTGTTTTGTTTTGTTTTCGACGTCATGCTTGGCTCTGGTTAGTCATTTGTTTTATTGTCTTGTTTTTGTTTTGGTTTTGGTTTTGTTTAGTGTTGTTTGTCTTTTTTTTTTGTAGTTCTTGGCTCAGGTTAGTGTTTATTTATTTATGTTGGGTTTGTTTTGGTTTGTGTTATTTTGTTATATTTTATTGTTCATTTATTTAATTACTTACATGTGCTCGTGATTGTACCCAGGTATATTCTGCCCCTTGTGTGTGTGTGTGTGTGTGTGTGTGTGTGTGTGTGTGTGTGTGTGTGTGTGTGTGTGTGTGTGTGTGCGTGTGTGTGTGTCCAATCCAACACCTGCAGTATTATAATCAAGGTGTGAAGGAATTGTCATGCATGTTGCTCTGCATGATTGACAGTTTGACGTAATCGGTTTGCAACATGATTCCCCAATGATGTTTCTTTAATTAAGGGAGTAATTCACTTTTGTTACATTGGAGTGCCTTGATTCTTCCAAAGTATGCCAGGAAACAGAACCAGAGGAACACAAATAATGGTGTTATGTTGCTTGGAAAAGTTTGGAGGATTCAGTTGCTCCAGATTTACCAACACAAAATTTCCCCTTAAGATTATAGTGGTGGAAGAGGTAAGAGCACATTGGGAGAGTTTCAGAACGAGGAACCAACTTTTTACTTAATTAAGGAGGAAATTTTGTGTTGGTAAATCTGGAGCAACTGAATCCTCCAAACTATTCCAGGGAAAAGAACACTATTATTTTTGTTCATCTGGTTCTGTTTCCTAGCATACTTTAGAGGAATCAAGGCACTCCAATGTAACAAAAACGAATTACCACCTTAATAAAATATTCTATTGTTGATAAATTGGGAGGTCTTTGATTCCTCCAGACTAAGCCAGAAAACAATGCTTTCAATGGTATTAATAAGAGATCTGTTGTTTCATGACATTGCTAGGAGGAATCAGAAGCCATCCAATTCACCAACAAAAGAATCTCATTGACCTTAAGGGACCCTGTGTCGTAGTAAAAAAAATTGGAGGTAAATGAGTCCTTCAAATATGGCCACGAAACACCACCTACAGGGAAGGAGCTTGTTTCGTGGCATGGTTAGGTGGAATCGGAAGCCTCCATTTTTTATACACGATCACAGGGCCCTTAATTAAGTGGCATCCATAAAATAGCTCCTTGTTAATTGAAATGACTTTGTGTTTAGGTGGAACTGAGAGAAATTCATCTTTGGACTAAAAACATTACGAACGAGTGAATGTTTGTTTTGTTGTGTGACCCAATTTCCATACAGGATGTTATTATTTCCTGTCCTGCTTCTGTTATTGTGAAGTTGGGATTTCATTTTGCCACCCCAACCACCCCGTTCACCCCCTTCATAAAAAAGGAAGTGAAATATTGATGATGGTTTTTGTGTTTTTACTCTTCTACTCTTTCTTCTCTTCCTCGTTCTATTATAAGTTTTTTTCTGGGACTTGGGCAATAAATCAGTCAGTCCATCAGTCAGTCATCAGTCAGTCTTGTGTCTTCTTTCATCCCCAATCTAATCTTTTATTATTCGCTGTCATTTTTTATTGATTCTGTTTCGTTCTTCCTACTTCCTCAATCTTTTTTTTTTTTTTTTTTTTTTTTTTTTTTTTTTTTTTTTTTTTTTTTTTTTTTTTTTGCGTCCTGTCTCCTTCCACCATCCCTAATCTAATCTCTTATTATTCGCTGCCATTTTTTATTGATTTTATTCCGTCCTTCCTCCTTTCTCCTTTTTCAATCTAATATATTTTCTCCATCTATTCTCCTTCCATCATCCCTAATCTAATATTTTATTCTTTGCCATTTTTTATTCATTTTGTTCTGTCCTTTCTCCTTCCATAATCAATAATCTAATCATTAAATTATTATATTATTCTCACCCACTTTTTATTCTTTTTGCTCTGTCTTTCCTCCTTCCTCCTTCTATTTTTTTTTTCCTCCTTTCTCCTTCCACCATCTTCAATCTAATAATTTATTCTCACACACTCTTTACTCTTATATTCCGTCCTTCCTTCATCTCCAGTCTAATCATTTATTCTCACCCACTTTTTATTCTTTTTTTCTCCATCTATTCTTCCTCCATCTCCAATCTAATAATTTATTCTCACCCACTTTTTATTCCTTTTTCTTCTCCATCCATTCTCCTTCCACCAATTCCTATCTAATCTCTCATTCTCATCCACTTTTTACTCCTTTTTTCGTCCTTCCACCACCACCACCACTACCACTACCACTACCACTACCACTACCACCACCACCACTACCACTACCACCACCAATACCACTACTATGGAACGTGACCACAGAACTAATGACCACACACAAAAAATAATAATAAAAAATAAAAACCTCATTGTTCAGGCTGGGTTGGTGGGTTGTCACTAGTCAGTCCTTCACACCAGGTAGACAGACAGACAGACAGACAGACAGACAGAGACAGACCTTGTGTAAGACCTGCATTCCTTTTTGGTATATTTTGTATTTTAACTCCACCAATGAGGGTTTGCATGTTATGGTTGGTTCGGTTTGTTTGTTTCCTTGTTTGATTGTTTCTTTGTTCCTTGTTTGTTTGTTTCTTTGTTTGCCAAGTTCCTCCTTCTGGCTTTCAGGATTACGTAAAAAATTGTGTGTGGATTTTCATTTTATTATTATTACCAACAACATATTTTATTTTACGTTAAGGGGTGATTATCTCCTTGTTGACTCGGAACTTGGAAGGTCTGTGATTCCTCCAAATTATGCCACGAAACAAAAGATTCCCTGTATTAGTACCACTGAGAATGTCTGTTGTCTGGCAAACTTAGGAGGAATCACTCAGAATCAGTAGACAACCAAATCCTCAACAAGAGAATAGCCAATCCCCCTAAGGACCCTGTGATGTTGTCGGAAAATTAGAGATAGATGAGTCCTTCAAATATAAATATTACCACGAAACACACACACACACACATCTATAAGAAAATAACTTGTTTCGTGGTCTAATCAGGAGGAATCAGAAGCCTCCAATATTCATATACGATCACAGGATCCTTAATTAATGTTTCTTAAGGTGGAAATTAACTTTTGTTACATTGGAGTGCCTTGATTCCTCTAGTGTAGTCTAATGTATGCCAGGAAACGGGAGCAGATGAACAAAAATAAAGGTGTTCTGTTGCTTGGAATAGTTTGGAGGAATCATTTGCTCCATATTTACCAACACTGTACAGTCGGCGGCAGAAGTCCTGTCGCCTCACCTGCTTCACCGAGACGCACAGTGTTCATGGACTCGAAAAATACGCATATTTTATATACCTGATAATCTCGATTCTATGCATACCGCGTGCCTCGGTGAAGCAAGTGAGGCGATAGGACTTTTGCCGCCGACTGTACTTCCCCCTTATATGTTCCTTAATTATGTATTGGTTCGTCAGGTCCCATTGCTGGTATCCTGGTCAACAAGTTTGGGTGTCGTATGGTGACCATCATGGGGGCCATTCTTGCCTCAGCCTCACTCTTCGTCTCCATATGGGCACCTACTGTGGAGACCCTCTACGTCACCATAGGCCTCGGTGCAGGTAAGTTAAGCCAAAAGTCTGACCAGGTGTTGGCAGGTAATAAGATTGCGATTATTCTGCACCGGCGAACTACTGATTAGGTTAGTTTAGGTTGGGTTAGGTAGGGTTCGGTTTCCTTTATCAATACCCAGTGGAATGATTATCTTGTGGAAATGTATTCTTTGTTAGATATTTCAATTTAAGATAACTTATTTTTTCTGTAGCGGAGGGACGAACTGGTAATAGTAGGTAGCCTAATAAGATTATCCTTCCAACACCTGATCTCTGAATCTAGTCCTTACGTAGTTCAATATTAAGTGTGGTAAGCAGTTTAGTGTATTTTTGTTACAATATGATATCAACACCAAACACTCGTCAGAAAATTAATTTGAGTTTGACACGTTGGGAAACTTGATTACATTATTATAGAAATGAACCCTAAAATTCATTTGCACAAGAAAAGTCATCCATATCGTTACTGCATGTATATCATAGATTGAAAATATAATTCAGTACCAGATTAACATCAGAAATATTATAAATTGCAAGGAAGGTAAGGTACAGTCATTGTAGATTTTTCTTATTTCTACCAATCACAATAATCTTCTTATTACTGTATCTCAGTTTTTACCCTTTCCCTCTTTTCTCTTCCTCTCTAAATCAACCACTGATCTTTTCTTCTTCTCTCTTATTCAATATCTAACCCTTTGTACCTACAGGGTTGGGCTTTGGGTTGATCTACCTGCCAGCCATCGTGTGTGTCACGGGGTACTTTGAGAAGCGTCGCTCCTTCGCCACCGGCATCGCTGTGTGTGGCTCTGGCATCGGTACCTTTGCTTTCTCCCCCTTAATTGAAACACTGGTGGGTGTCTCCTAGAGTAAACAGGATGACATTGTTAAAACATTCATGTTGACATTACAGTAAAGTTTGATACTGTAACAGTATAAAGTTTAGTACTTACTGAAATTTTATTATTCTTGAGTACAGTAATTTGGTGCTTAAATATTTTTGTACAGTTGTTTAGCAAAATAAAAATTTAAGCAAAGCATATAATTTTCTAACAATTGGTGAACTGGTTAATGAATTAAGATAAATTTACAATGCAACACAGACGACTGATGCACTCTGCCATTCCCCTGCCAGATAGATGAGCTGAGCTGGCAGAACTCACTAGTGGTGGTGTCCGGTATTGTGCTGAACTGTGTTGTCTTTGGAGCACTTTTCCGACCTTTGGAGGAAGAGTCTTTGGAGCCACTCCCTCCTGCACCTGAACCCACCACTCCAATTGGCAACAAAAACTCCCTCCAACTTAGCAACCTACCCACCATTAAGGTTTGTATTATCCCACCCATTCTCTCTCCCTTCATGCTTTCCTGTTATTATTAAGGCATTCACCAGGCATTAAGATATACAGTATCTCCACAATTTAAGGAAGAGTGTACAATACTTTCATTTTTCAGTTATGACTTTCATCATTACATCATTAAAGTACAGGGCTGTATATTTATCCTCTCCCTGCTTTCACATTTGTATTTTCATTACAATTTTTGTAAAGCCTCATTCTGCAATTTCTGCCTTACTAAAGTTGAATAGAGTGCAGTAAATTAAATATCATTATAATATGATGGTTTACTGTGTTGCTTATATGCTGTGCAGTACTGTACTAAAATCTACATGTAGATCTGTACCTTCTTTACCAGCAGTAGTGACCACTCAGCCATATGAACCAATATCTTATACACAAATACAGTATTATCTATCCCTGTTTCTCTTTGGTATTGTAGTTGGCAGCGGAGGAGCTGAAGAAAAATCACAGTGCGGTGCATCTGGGGCAACGTCAGCCGAATGAACACAATGGCCTCCAACGCATCAGCTCCCATGGCAACATTAACCCCATGTTGGCACGACTCTCTCTAACCACTGACCAGTCCAGGATGGCTGTCTCTCAGCCGTGTAGGTCTTTCCCCACTTTATACCCACTGGAATATCAGATTTAACATAGGGCAGTATTATTTGAAAGGGTAAAAATTTTAACAAAAAGTAATATTGATTCCATTAAGTTATGCCACAATGAAAATCTATTCACATTACCATGGCTCACACATTCCTATTCATACACATGTACACTCACCAGCACTGCCGTGTGGACAGGGGCTCACACATATTCAGAGATATAGCACCACTTGTGATTATTTAGCTCAAAACAATCAACGTGTGTGAGATGGAGTACCCTCGATACACTAGCAAATGGAGTGAACTTTGTTGCTTAAGAAACTGAATGACTTAAATTTCTTAAACATGTGAACCCCTATACCATGTGGTAGTGCTGGCTACTGTACATATATTTACCTCACACCCTGACTCACACAAGCCACCACTCACACACTTAACTGTGATACTGATCCAGGCCTCTTACTTTATGTACAGTGTTGCCCAACGCTGAGGAGACGGTGATGATAGGAGGCCGAGTTGTAGCAGGAAAGAGTGGAAGTCTGCCTTCCTCTCACCACGGTTCACGGATATTTGACCGCAAGGACATTTTCTATCACGGCTCCCTTCTTAATATCCCAGAGTACAAGTGAGTAAAGGAGGAAGTAGGTGCCAGTGTGAGTGAAATGCTTAATGAGAATTTCCCCGAGCAGAATATAAAGTAAATATATATACTGTACATGAAAATGTTTTCCACTACATTTACTGGAAAGTGCTTATCATATTTTAATAACTAACTGTAGTAAAACTTTGCAGAGTGTAGTACTGGTACAGTACAGTCTTTATTCATAGCTGTTAAAGTAGTTCAGAGTTTACTGAGTGTCTAATGTTGTCATGAAAATAACATGACATCCCTTCCCTCCTTTCCCATAACTTAACTGTCTTGTAGAGCATATCTCACTTACTTCCGAGCTTTACCGCATCTCCACCCTCACACAGGGGGCAGAGGTAGATATGGACAGTGTTCCTCAGCCCCGGCCTCACCCTTGCCTCCCACACCATCCCTCCCTACCTCTCCAACCTTCCTCCAGGACAGCCAGTTCTCTCTCTCCTCATCACATGTCTTTCCTCCTGAGTCCACCTCCCACTTGACCAACTCTGTAATGCCTCATTTTACCTCTGTGTCCCATCCAGCCTCTCCTTTCCCCTTCCCTTTCCCTCGCTCACGCCATCCTCTTCCTCCTTCCCCCCTTACCCTTCCACCTTCCCCTGACACTCTTCCACCTTCCCGTGACTCTCTTCCACCCTCTCCCCTTTCACTCCCAGCCACACCCACATTTCTCCAAACCAACACACCCATTTCCCATCCCATCACTCCCATCACCACCAACCTTCAGTCCTTGCCCCCATGCCACTCTAACCTTCAGCAGCCTGTAGTAAAGTGTCCTGATCTCCCTCCCCCCAGACAGGACCCAGGCAGCTACAGAGCCTCCATGGTCAGACTACAGCAGGATGAGGAAGAGACTCCAAGTGAGGCAGAGAAGGCTAAGGTAAAGCAAGAGATGAGAGAGGTATTGTCCTTTGCTAATCCTCTGAATATGTACATGTAACAAAGATTTAGTAATGACATCGCTGACTAAGTTTTAGGTCCACTTCTAAAATATGTATCATTAGTTTTTATCTGAGTTAATTTTGGGATTATTATTAATAGCTGAAGTTATCCTCCCTCTTCTTTAAATTTAATATAATTTGTGCCTATTAATGTTTATGTTGTTCTGATATCCGTACAGGTATGTGGGTGTATACCTTGCAGCCGGGAGTCAAGGGATGCATTAAGTTCCCTCATGGACTGGGGTCTGCTCACCGATGGTATATTCATCCTATTCGCTATCTCAAACTTTTGTACTTCCATCGGTTTCAATGCACCCTACATCTTTATTGTGGTTAGTATCCTTACTTGTTGTTTATACTTGAGGGTAGGAAACACCATCATATATGTTACAAGTAGACATAATGTACTGGAGTTGAGAATGGTATTTGAAGAGAAGCTGGTATGGAAGAATTGAAGTGGGATATTCTTGACTTGTATTTCTATCAACAACAAAATATAAAGAATTGATAGTAGCTGTACAATAGCTGGTGAGTCCATGTATAATATGATTGTTTACATCCCTTCCTGCCTCAGGACCGGGCGAGACACCTGGGTATCAGTGACCGTGAATCATCTATGCTGCTGGCTGTAGTGGGCATCTCCAATACAGTCAGTCGTATTGTGTTGGGCTACATCTCGGACCAATCTTGGGTCAACAGGCTCTACCTCTACAACACTGCCCTCACTCTCTGTGGCATCGGTATGTTGTGTTTTTCAGAAATTATTTTCTTTAATCTGTTTATTAAGAAATTTTACTGACTGAGGCTTAGATGTAAACCCTTATGAGAATAACCAATTTTATTGTACAGGCTTGATCACCCTAACCATCTTCTGCATCAGATAGTTGCATCACCACCATCATAGAACATTATATTTTATAAGTTTTAAAGAAAGGGTCAGTGATTAAGGTAGGATTTAAACCTATTACGTGTACTATCGAGAAAGATTGGACCATATATTGCTCATTATACTTGACAACCACTTATAAGGATTGTTGCATGTGTTACAGGTAACCTTAGGATTCAGAATATAATATTGGGAAAACTAAGAAAATTACGAGAGTACAATTGTATAGTATAATCTTTAGTTATGCTGAATGTATATGTTCCAGGGACTTGTGTCAGCATTTGGTTTGACGACTACACAAGCCAGATTCTTTATGCTGTGGTGTTTGGGTCCATGTCGGGTGCATACGTTGGTCTGACCTCGGTGGTGCTGGTGGACCTGCTGGGGATGGACCGCCTTACCAACGCCTTTGGTCTGCTCCTCATGTTCCAGGGCATTGCTTCCCTCATTGGACCTCCTATTTGTGGTACGTTTCTCTCCTCTCCTCCTTTCAGTCTTATCACTTCTGTCTCCCATCTCTTCTCATCCCCTTTCAGTCTTACCACACTTCTGTCTCCCATCTTACTTGCTGTCTATAGTGTGATTGAGTGCTAGACTTTCAGAATCAACTTATCAAATGACAAAACACCAACATTAACAGGCCAAGTTAATGTGGGAAGACCAATTATCTAACATAAAATACTTTTTTTTCAAAGGAGAATATAAAAATCCATGAATATAATGTATTGCCTATGCCAGCTATAGCTAAACCAATGAATGTATCATATATACAATACATACTGTATAACTACTATCCAAGGATGCCTTGTACACCCCTGCATCTCACATAAAGAAATATTTTCAGGTGTTCTGTTTGATGTGACCCACTCCTATGACTACAGTTTCCTATTGGCTGGCAGCATGATCGCCGTGTCTGGCCTAATGCTCTTCTTCATTCCCTGCATTTGGCGAGTCCAAGCCAGAAAGTTGGCCCAGCGGGCTGCAGCAAATGCCTATTAATTAACAGTGTCATCCTTATTGGGGGTCAGAACTCTGCTAACTGTAACCCTGTGAACTGAAAAATATTTATGGTACAGTAGTACTGTAGTATGAAAACAAATAAAAGAAGGTGCTATACACTTTCTCTTCACTGAACAGCATCCGTACCATGAGTCAAAACTGATGATATGTTATAAAGTATGAAAACAAAGGAAGGAACTACATTTTTTCTCCTTGACATATGCATAACTCCAACTTTACTAACAAATGTTATTATCTGGAGCCACAGCTGAAGAAGTGAGAGTGAAGAGATAAAGTAAATGCTGTCAAGGGTTTATGGTTTAAAGAACTATATTTGGTGCTGCTGTGATGCATTTTTAATCTATGAGGTAAAGTATATTACCATCTATATTACTAATTTTGGATGTCTGTGAGTAGTCTGTAATGTGTGTGTGCAACAGTGTGAACGTCTGTGGCCAAGCCATCCATTTTTCACCCTCATTCTAAATACTGTAATAAACAAACTGATTATGCTCGCAAAGTGGGCTAGTAGGCTAGTAATCACTTAAATGGCTACTATCAGTCAAACCATTAAGTAAAGAAATTCCAGTAGATTGATTATAAGTGTGACATGTTGTTCCTGTTGTGACAATGTGCCAAACTACACATGAGGTGTGGCTGGAGTGATGTTCTGTAGGTCAGTTCAGTGCATCTTGTGCCTTGATTGGTCAGTTATGTCCGATGCACTGTTACTGTAATTACAAGTTAATGATGGATGGAAGAAGCTTGAGCATGTTGTTATTGAGTCATAGCCTATATGATAGTCATGTGTAGCAGTAAGCAAAAGTATGTGCAATATTGATGGATTTGGCCAAATTTCTTGGTAACCTTGCCTTGAGTCTTTTCTTTGGACTCTTCTATAATAAGGAGAGGGCACAAGAAGAATATAGTATAGAAGTACTTAACAGTTATATGTTAAGATAATCAGGTTGATAACTTATGCCTTTGATAGAGTTGCACAAGAGCAACTTTAAATCACCTCCTGGGAGGAGGCTAATACCATATTACCTTGCTCAAGTCAAGTTAAATCACATCTTGTTCAGTAGACCTGTACTTTATAATCCTTCTTATAATCTTCTGCCTCAAAAACTGCTTTACTCGCAGTTTTTAATTGAGGTTTTGTCCTGATTTTGTATGGAAGTTACATCATATGCTTAGGGCAGTATATATTTACCTCACTGCCAACAGCAAGAAGAAATACAGTATGTATATTTAGCGCTCATGTTTATTCACACGTCATGGTGTGATAATTTGGGTATAATATATTGTGCATAATTGTCATCAGAATTTCAGCTGTTGAAGGTTTATAGAGTGAATGTGTTGTGTAGGGCTGTACAACCCAAGGCAAGGCCATATTCAAGAACAGCATCAAGGTGTGCTCGCAGGTGTCATGACCCGATGGTTGTGTTGTGTTGTGTACGGACGGTACCGGGTATATGGTGATTTTTGTTGGTATGCTGGATATGAGTTGATACTGAACATGCTGCCTTAAAACTGCATACAGTATAATGTTGTTGCATTTTTGTTTATACTACTGTATGAATTATATTGTATATTTTATTTTATATACTTTTTGACAGTGTATTAAAAATCATTTCATTCCATCATTCCAACCAATATTTCCTCAGTCGCCATATGACCTCGCTGTAGCACCGCCTAATATCAATCAATTAATCAGTCAAATTCAACCAATACGATCACGGGATATTGATTGAAGCTCTGGATATACGATAATTGATTCCTCCAAACTATGCTACAAAACAGATCCCCTACTCGTACTGTACTGAGGTGATCTGTTTCCTGGCATGGTTTGGAGAAATCATTTGCTCACAAAAGTTGTCCCTCTGTAGTAAAGTCCTGCTGACACCTAGCTTGCTGTTATGTGGATGATGGTGTGTTTGAACTCTCTTGCCTTTTGATGAGTACGATGACATGTTTTCTGAAGGTTGTCCTGCTGAGTGAAAAACTTTGTTGTTGTTAAGCTGCTTGCAGTTGATGAGTGAAACACCTGGAACGTAATAATTATACTTCCTGCCTCTCTGTTTCTTTTTACGTGCATCACAATTCCTTTCTTTGTCATATGATACTTCACCAAACTTGGAAGACTGAGTACCATACACTGTTACCTTCAGAAACATTTTTGGAGGCAGGGAAAGTTAATGTGTTGTAGTTTTAATTGAGAATACACATTGATTTGGTTATGTACTGTAAGGCTTACAGTATTTATGCCACATATTTATTCTGCCTTCAAAAGTGTCATCTTGCAAGAGAAAGGGGATGTGATTGGATAGAAATTATATATGAAGCACAAGAGCTTCCATGTTTAGTTGTCAATAACCCCTTCATTTATGTATAGAATCACATAGTCAATGGAAGCCAAATGAAAATTGAAAATAGATCCAGTAGTTTAATTCTTGCATGGTCATGAACAATGTTTGCCTAAATTTCTATATATATTATTCAAGTACAGGAAGATCCTATGACTGCTGTGATATTCACTATTGTTATCTTTAATTATTTCAGGAACAGATTATTCCATTTGTTAATGTGTAGGCTATGAAGGACATTTTTGTCTGAGAGTATGTTGTCGTACTCTACACCATCACTGTCCATACAACTATTCTTTTTACTGCTACTGTAGCTAGTGCTTCTCTACAATCTGTGTTTGGTAATGTTCTAGATTAGTGTTACAGTGCATCAGCGAGAGATTTGTCAATTTCTTGCAAACAGGCTGTACTCTTCTTTGAAGTACCGGTACAGTACTTAAAGTTTAACAAACAAGTTTGTCAGTTTTATGTTGTTTTATGTAAGAGTGAAGCAAGGTAGTTGTTTGTTTGGTGTGAGTCCTGATCAAACCTGATCTACATACAATAGGAACATTTATCAAATGCATTCTGGTTGTTAAGGTAAGCCATACAGACCATGTACCCCACTAGCAGGGAAGTATAAGTTGCCAAATTTATTGTATTTTACACTTGAAGTTCGACAGAGGTACAGTACTGTACAGTGTTTTATACTGTAGCTGCATACCTGTATTTAAAAATCTTTGTTATGTATGATAATTTTGAAACACTGTGTCATTAATATAGGATATTACCCTATGTTTTTTTTTATTAAGACTAATGTACTGTACTGTACTGCACAGTTGTGTTCATTATTTGTTAATGATATAATCTTCATAGAGTACCATATACTGTACTTTTAATCAAAGTAGGTCCAGCTCAGCTTAATGTAAGTGTGAAAAAATGTTAGGATTATAGCTTATATCATGGAGAAAGTGCTCTTTTTGTACTTTTTATGTAGAGTGTGTAGGGACTCCAAGGTTACTTTTGGCCCTTTCAGTCAAGCTTGACCAACCAATCTGCCATGGCCTCCCAGTTAAGTACAGTCGGCAGCAGAAGTTCGCTGCAAGCCGACCCTTGTGGAGAGAGTCAGTTGGTCTGGCAATACTGTATAAAGTATAGTTGCCACCAGTGCATTTAAATGCTGTTATTGGCGTGGTTTTATGATTATTATTTAAAGTCGAAGTGGCCTATGAAATAATATCCTCTGTTATTAATACCTGTAGTATATGAAAATGTAAACTCTTTCATGACAAAAGTTAAAAATGATATATGAGAATGATAATAGAATATATTTTAATTTCACTACCTGCAAACTCGTTCCACCTTCTTTCCCTCCCCACCTGGAAGTATTCTTCACCCCCCTTTTCTCTCTCCTCCACCCCCTTTGTCTCTCTCCACCACCTCTCTCTCTCTCTCTCTCTCTCTCTCTCTCTCTCTTGCACTGGGAAGAGTCACAACACTAAATTATATTTGCTCGTTAATGTTTCAAATAACCACAGGTCATCAATTATTTTCTTTTATCAGTCCCTCATATCTCAGTCCCTGCTCTCCATCCCAAGTTTGCATTATAAGGAGTGCAACCAGGTTATCACATTTGTTTGTCCATTTATTACATATACACATCATATTACACATGTCCTTCAGATTTAAAATAATGACCATTAATTATATAAGTAAACTATTATATAATAATTGTGACTAATCAACAAAATAAAGTAGTAGCTCATATACAGGTTAATGAAGATGTCATTAACAATGAGGATATATAACTTTAAACGAAAATATTAAACAGTATAATGAATTATTCTATTCAGGAAAAGCACCAGGCCACAACTAACTACTGAAATCCTTCAGTACCCACTCCATCCACCGCCGTTTGCAATAACTTACTCAAGCCTGTCTGGCATAGAGGCAACTGTGTTGTAGATCACTTGTTGATTTTTTCGGAATAGTTCCCATTATATATATATAGTGATTAATATGCATATATAGACCTAATAAGGTTATATAATAATTAAAATATGGTAGCATGCAGGTGAATACTTATGAAACCCCGAACAATTTTATAATGTTATGCTTTGTAAAATAATGCAATTCTATAGAAGAGAAATTAAAGTATTCGACGAAACGGCACAAGATACTCCCGTGAGAACATTTGTGAAGTTGCCAAAAGTGGCCATGTGACCTGTAATGTGTGGGGTTGGGTTCATTTATACGGCGTCGGAGAACTTACTGAAATAGAAGGGCGTTTTAATGCTGAAAAATATCTCGAACTGCTGGAGTAGGTGATGGTTCCAACTGTTCGAGCTATGGCCCTTCCGTACTCTGAGCTAATTCATTCCATGCAGGTGAATACAGAACACCACTTATGAAACCCCGAACAATTTTATAATTTTATGCTTTGTAAAATAATGCAATTCTATAGAAGAAAAATGAAAGTATCATATTATACAATTACTGTTAAAAACCTAATCGGTGAATATTTTAATTATTATATAACCTTATTAGGTCTATATATGCAAATTAATCACTATATATATATATATAATGGGAACTATTCCTGAATAGAATAATTCATTATACTGTTTAATATTTTCGTTTAAAGTTATATATCCTCATTGTTAATGACATCTTCATTAACCTGTATATGAGCTACTACTTTATTTTGTTGATTAGTCACAATTATTATATAATAGTTTACTTATATAATTAATGGTCATTATTTTAAATCTGAAGGACATGTGTAATATGATGTGTATATGTAATAAATGGACAAACAAATGTGATAACCTGGTTGCACTCCTTATAATGTAAACTTGGGATGGAGAGCAGGGACTGAGATATGAGGGACTGATAAAAGAAAATAATTGATGACCTGTGGTTATTTGAAACATTAACGAGCAAATATAATTTAGTGTTGTGACTCTTCCCAGTGCAAGAGAGAGAGAGAGAGAGAGAGAGAGAGAGAGAGAGAGAGAGAGAGGTGGTGGAGAGAGACAAAGGGGGTGGAGGAGAGAGAAAAGGGGGGTGAAGAATACTTCCAGGTGGGGAGGGAAAGAAGGTGGAACGAGTTTGCAGGTAGTGAAATTAAAATATATTCTATTATCATTCTCATATATCATTTTTAACTTTTGTCATGAAAGAGTTTACATTTTCATATACTACAGGTATTAATAACAGAGGATATTATTTCATAGGCCACTTCGACTTTAAATAATAATCATAAAACCACGCCAATAACAGCATTTAAATGCACTGGTGGCAACTATACTTTATACAGTATTGCCAGACCAACTGACTCTCTCCACAAGGGTCGGCTTGCAGCGAACTTCTGCTGCCGACTGTACATTATGGCATGGCCAACCTGTCCTGTTTACACGAGCCAAGCAGTCATGTTTGGCCAGCCTGCTTGAGCCTACTGTTCAAGTTTACTCGCCTGTTAAACCAGCGTTATCAAGTTTTTATGGGTCAGCTTGCCTCAGCCTGCCACAGTCCTGCCGCGGCCACACTACCTCACTATACAGCCTCACAAGTTGCCTCCAGCTCTGGCCTTACATTACCCTCCTATCTCCAAACTCCTTATTGAATGCCAACACCATGTTCACAGCCAATAGCTTCACATGAGTTGCTTTTTCATGGTATTGTAATACTGTAGCTGACAGTGATGGGATTAATCTTTGGGGAAGTATTAAACTGCAACATTCATCAGTTTGAAGATGAATGACAGTTAGTGCCAGAGAATAATATTTGTAGCAATGTAAAGCTACTGTATTGAGACTTCAAAGGTACAGCCAGAATGGAATTTAACTAATTGTTTGCAATAAGAGATGGAGTTCTATTGTCCTTATATTATAATAAATGGCTACAAGGTAAGAGGAAGGAACAATGTCTCCACTTATATTTATGATATCTGTATGATTCTCAGCTATCAATACAGTACCAGGCATTTCACAGAAACTGGCTCATAATTATATATTCTTATACTGTATAATGAATAAGTTTAAAATTAATGCAGGTAGTGGCTAGGTTGTGAATATGTGTGGCCAATTTCTGAGAATATTCGGTCCAAAGTGAGCTGCCTCAAGCAAATGGTAGCAAGCCCCTCATTTTTAATAGAAAATCTGTGATTACATAAATATAGACATTCTACAGTAAAACTTATATATAAACTATCTTTTAGCTTTCTTTATCCTGCTATGTGCAGTGACAGTTTCGTTAGTAAGGAAAACTTACTGAAGCTGTCAATTTTTATCATTCTCAGGATCATATGATGCATATGTGGTGTTTATATTATATGTTTTTCAATTATGTTTCCTTTGAAGCTTTGTACTTATTTAAACATGCACTAAATGTACAGTGTTTGGTCATCTAAGTATTGCCATTGAAATTTTTCTGGTGAACATCTATGAACCTTATACTGTACTCTAAACAGTATTTGGCATCTTCTGGCAAAAAATCTCAGACTGTATTAAGGTTTCTGAAATGGATATGGGTATTCAGCTACTGACCATCTACACATGATGAATCAGGTAATTAAGAAAACTACATGATACAGTATAATAACAAAATGGAACAACAGTAAGCCTACAACAGTGAGGCTACATAAGCCACTTGGAATTTTTTTTTATTTATTGAAGGAATTGACGTATTGTAGCAATGTTGCCAGATCCAGCTAGGTTCCAGTATTTTGCCCTGATCATTTACCACGGTTATTTCCTGGTATAGTTTGCCCAGGTTAGGTCCCGGTAGTCTGCTGCAGTCTAGGTTAGGTAAGTTCAGGCTAATTTCAAAATGCCCCATCTTGAAAATGGGGCATTTGTGGAGAAAATGGTCTAAATACTGGTTGTAGGTAATGAAGGTAGAAAAACCGTACGCGATAACGGCAATTCTTTCAATATTTACCAAAAACATTAGGATAGTGGATGTCATTATAATAAGCCATTTGGACGATACAACAGCAGAGTTATAGAATATAGTAGAGTACTACTATTATAGCAGACATCCAATAACAATGAACAGGTGTTTTGTTTTAGACGAGACTATTAGATTAGGTGTTTGACAGATTGTTTACTCCTCCACATATCGTAAATCATCCATAGTTCAAGTTCAAGTTGTGGCTTGTTGGTCCCACATAGAGACCCTATATAGATATGTAGGGTCTCTAGTCCCACAGAGGGCCGCTCATGGGCAGCATAGCCTAATATGCGGGGGATTTAAGGATTCAGGGGAGGATTAGGAAGGGGGTTAGTATAAGGATGGATTGGGTCAGGGACTGTTTGGGTTGAGGACATTAGACTTTACAATTTTCTATTCCCAAAAATGCTTGTTACAATTTCAATGGTTGATGGGAAATATTGCCTTTACAACGGCACCTTATATCTTAATCTTTATTTTGCACCTCATACACCAATATATAATATTTGTTTTTATCTTGATCTTGTGGGTTTTTGCTATTATTTCTGCTAGAGAAATAATGCTCTTTCAGTCGGGCCCTTCTATATAATTTGAGACCGACTAAATATGGCGACTATTTCCCTTTTTTTTTTTTTTTTTTACAATTTTCTATTTCCAAAAGTGCCTGTTACAATTTCAATGGTGCACGTTTCATAATAACATCTTAAAGTACAGACGTACGATGTATCAGTAATTATCGTGGGGAAGATTTTACAAAATACATCTAACTCGGCCATCACTCTGTTCCCCAACCTCCATATTAAATCCGCTGGCGTTCACACGCAATCCTTCAGTTAGTTACCCCGGGAACCAGGGTAACTAACTGAAGGATTGCGTGTGAACGCAGTATCACTCAGTATAATAGAGTTTATAAATTATAATTATAGCAACTCGTCTGGTACAGTATTTTCATATTTATGTTATTACTGCATAATTAATAACTCATACAAATAATGAAGAAAAAAATATGAGGGTTAACTTTCCCATCAGACAAATTAAGGCTAATCACACGAAACATAAATATATACAATATTATAATATATATAATATTTTTTAATGATGAGCCGTTGAAAGTGTGGTAAACAAACAGAAGTATAGAAGACAAGCCTGTGTGCTTGATGGTAGACGATAATATACCCTCTGGGCCATATTTAAGAACCTTTGTGGTGCATACGATGGTGTGGAACCGGCACGATGGCCCCATATACAAACAACAGAGCCATCGTACCAGTACCACGCTATCGTATACACCACGGATGTTCTTGCATACACCCCCCTATTTTTTTTCACATTCATCTCGGTCGATATTCAGTGCAAATTCTCCTTTTTAGGTGAAATGGCGACCTTGGATCATTTGAATAGTTCTCTACATAAGGTATCGAGGTTTATAGAGCCATTACTTCCCCTGGTTGGATGTCATATGGTGGACTACCTCACTAAGAACCATTGGGAAACACTACTACCACAACAACTACGACACGACCTAATTCATCTACCACTCCACCAACTCCAGTACTTACCCGTTGCTTTTATGGGCTACGAGACAGCAGGTGGGGTTAGATAATTAAATATAATGGTATATGATATTATTATAGAAGTACTCCGTTCACTATATTGTACCGTATATTTTAGTATCATTACCCACTATTTTGGACCATTCTAACACACTTTTCATGGTATTAGTATAGAAGTACGGTACTTCATTCACTATATTGTACCATATATTTTAATGTCATTACCCACTATTTTGGACCATTCTAACACACTTTTCATCTATAGTGTCTCTCTACAAACATAATTTGGAAATTAATCTGATTTAACCTGACCTAACCTAACCTAGACCACAGCAGACTACTGGGACCTAACCTGGGCAAATTACCGAGACCTAACCTGGGCAAACTACCGGGATATACCTGGTGTAAACTACATATTATAAAGTGACCGGGACCTAGCCGGATGTGGTAACACTATGCGGACCTAGCCAAGAATGCAGTACTTCTGTATTTAATACCTTATATCCTATAGGCTCTGATGTGAATGTTATTATTGCTATTTCAGTTTCACAGATCACAGGGTTATGGTTCATAGTTAGGTTTGTGAGGCATCAAATTGCTGTCAATATCTTAGTCCATGGGTGTACAGTACTTTAGACCACAACTTGCATACAAGGTTTATCAATTTTGTTTTGACAGGCCTATGTTTCTATGTCGTTATTTACTTTTTTTCCAGACTGTAACTCATCCTTTGAAAGCTGGAGTTTGAGTAACCTGTCATCATTCCTGTCAGCTATAAGACAGCACAGCCTCCCTGCCTTAGATGTTACTACTCCTCTTTCACAAGTTAGTCATCATTGAACTTTTTAACTTAAAATTACTTAGCCTAGTAACTACTGGAGTAAAATTAGGTATTACCTATTAATTTTATGAGCATGAATTTATTATACAAGAGAATGTGTGTGTGTGTATGTGTGTGTGTGTGTGTGTGTGTGTGTGTGTGTGTGCATGCACTGTAGTGTAATGTAAAATACTGTATTGTATATTTGGGAATGAAACAATATTTTTTGACACCCAGTTGCTATTGTCATATGTTTTACCAATTTCTGTTTATATTACTATTTGTGATTTATTTTTATTACACCAATAGATACTATATAATAGTTCTTATTAGTTGTATTACTCTACAAATAAATAAAAAAATCTATCAGGTGGTTTGTGCTCATGGTGCAGAAGTGCCTGTTGTGCGTATGACAGGTGTGATGTCAGAGAAGAAGTCTCATGAAGTGGAGGTTATGAGTCAGGTCATTGCACAGCTGGCAAAAGGTCAGTAATGGTAACATACAGTTACCATCAGATGACTCAAGGCCACCTCATACACCAACAAGCTTGTTTTGCATAATATTCATTGAAGAAAAGTTAGATCTGCATATTGAGAACTTATCACTGGGTTTGTTTCACCCGAGCAGATGACTGAATTTTGGTCCAGTTCATATATTTCACTGATACTAGATACAACACCAGCATGTTCGTGGATAAGGTGGCCTTGAGTCATCTGATGGCAACTGTACATGCAAAAACATATTGAAGTCCAGTCCAGTACTGTGAGTCCATTTGTCATCAATAGAACCACTGCACCACTTATCATCATTCTTAAATCGTTACTTTTCTTCCAAAAGAAAGGCATTTTACTCATTCTTGGTGATTACTTTACAAACTTAGAATATTTTATGATTTTAAACTAGGAGTTCAACAAAGACAGTGTATCCCTCAAGTAGGGCAAACAAAATTGTAAATTCCTTAGTAGTTACTAAGTACAAAATTTTGCTATTAAACTTGAGTGCAAGTACATACTGTATACAGTAATCTGTTTATGGATTGCCTTTAATAAAAGCTGTCTTGATGTGCTGTGAACTGTGAGTATATAATATACTGTACTGTACTGTACTGTAATTTGTGTTTATACCAGGCTGTGATGTGAATTGGATAGTGGACCTTGGTAGTGGACGAGGATACTTGAGTTCTTCCATGGTGCTTCAGTATGGCATCAATGTTGTTGCCATTGATTCAAGTCAAATCAACACCAACTCAGGTTTGGTTCGGAACCGCAAGCTTCAGGTTAGTGTAAAGAGCATTCTTTTCTGTTGTGTTAGGGGTGAGGATTATTTTCATGTGATTTAGTAAAATTGGCTGTAAATAGACTACACTACATTTTTTAACCTGGGAAATATGTACTGGCTATCTCTCTCTTGGCATTTGAAACAAATATTGTGGATATTGTAAAATCCATTATTAATTGAGTTGATATTACCTTAGGAATTTACAATATGCTGGTAGTTTTTTTATTTTGTTTTTTACAGAGACATTGGATAAATCTGAAGAAAGCAGAACAAGACAGGATGGATGGGAAAGTTATCAAGAAAGGAAAAAGGAAAAGGAAAAAGGGTAATCAAACACAGCATTTTGAAAACTATGATAAACTATGTGAGTTAAAAGAATCTCATGTATCCAGCAAGTTATCAGTGCCTTGTGGCCAATACGTAGGTGTGACAAGGTTTGTTACTGAAGATACAGATTTGGCAGGTATAGTCAGTAGTGTGATAAGTGATGAGAGTGAAACTGGTTTAAGTTTTGAAGCAAAAGGCCCTAGTTGCTCTAGTGAATATGACAATCTTTTTAATGTTGATCAAACAAATACCAGTCTTAATGCTACTACTAAAAGTGAGAATAATGAATCTGGCTCAGAATTAGATAGTGCCATAGAAGAGTTAAGAATTAATGAACTCTCTCTTCACAAATCCACTGAAAGTACCAGGAAAAGTAGTGCAATGGATATTAGTAAGGCTGTTTCAGAAAACATGGCCAAGGTTGATGGTGCAACTAGTTTTGATATGAATCATGATGAGAGTAAAGGAAGGGACAGTTACTTGGGTCTGGTTGGCTTGCATACGTGCGGCAACCTGGCACCAACTAGCATGAGACTCTTCCTTTCCAACCCAAAAGTTAGTTTTCTTTGTAATGTAGGCTGTTGTTATCACCTCCTTGAAGAAGAATTTGCTGAAAACCCATTCAAGCAGACAAATGTATCTAAGCAAGCAGAAAATTATAAAAATGACCCCAGAAAGCAAGCAGAAAATACAAAAATTGTTTCTGATGGCTGTGATTCAGATAAAAAGGAAGGTATGTTGAACACAAAAGCAACTTATACAATTAATAGAAGTACTCTTTCCTCTAGTGAAGGAGAAAATGTATTAGATCCTTTGCATCCTTCTGAAATACCCCATCTAGGGTATGGTTTTCCCATGAGCTCTTTCCTCCTCAAATGCAAGTTTGCTTTGGGTAGGAACACCAGGATGCTCTCTTGCCAACCAGTTGACCGACTAACTCAGGAAAGATTTGTAAGTTTGCTGAAACTTCTTCTTTTATAGTTACTAATGGAAACATACTACAGGTGAGGGAAGACTATATTTTCAGTCTATGTGCATAGCAGAAGGCAGGTGATCTATCAGCATTACTGTATATAGATATTAGAGATAAAATTATTGTATTGCCTTCATCTTTGCCCATGACAGAAGAAGACTGAATCACTGTACTGGCGGGCTTTGCTTCAGGTGGTTCTCTTGGATAAACTTGATGGAGACGATTTAGACATTGGTCATGTTGGACGTCTCTCAGCCAAGTGCCTCACCTTCTCTCAGTATGCCATGAAGGCCATAGATAAGCTTGGTCTTCCAGTTCAGGTACATAAATGTGATGTATAGTACAGTACTGTACAGTGTCTTAGTATTATCTGACGCTACATCCTATATGAGGCAGTAGAGTAACTTTTTAAATTTGATCTGAAAGATTGTTTCATAACCAGGTAACTGAGGAGGAACTGAACCAATACCACCAGCAGTACCAGCATGAGAGAGAAAAGTTGGAACGATTCTTTCTCCTACGGGCCTCAGTAGCTCCAGTCATAGAGGGTCTAATGCTCCTTGATCGCCTAGCCTTTCTTCGGGAAAAGGTATGGTTATATTTCTTCAAGGAAGGTAAGGTAAAACTAATTATCCATTCATTCTCCAGATAAACAATTTTTTTTTTTTAACAAATTGCTATATACATGTACTGTAATTTGCCAATTTTACTTTGACTACTTTATCCACAGCTATAGTGCTGGGATCTTGTCAAGCAGGTTAAAAATGAGCTATTGTTTAATCCTGCATAAGAGTTTACAGTACTGTACTGTACTTTTCTTTCCCAATATAGGATCCCAGTCTCAGCTCTCACCTGGTTCAGCTCTTTGATCCAGTAACTTCACCACGTTGCCATGCTTTATTTGCAGTCAGGTAACTATCATGTTCTTATATAGGCATTGATCTCTCGTAAAGCAATCATACACCAAAGTCATGCATTTTTAAGGATTCAGATATTAGAATGGCTTCCACTGTCAGACATTATGCCTTTCAGATGGAGAGGTTAAGTTCTATGGTGTACTGATGAAGATACTAGCCTGTAGGCATAGTATTTTTCTTTGACTTTTCCTGGAAAGTCAGTTATGTAGGTTTAGTTTAATAATTTGTAATCCATTTACTTTAACATGAAGGTTGTTGATACATCATTAATACAAGAGACCAGTAGCAGATACTATGAAGGGAATCCTTGGCTTCTTATGCCCATTATTTTCCTATTCACTTCCATACACCCAAGTGCCTACCCTCGTCCCAAGTGTTCTTTGTGAGTACAGTAGGCTACTCAGAAATATGTCTAGATTTTCTGATGCATACTTTTACTGTATGGTTGATTGACCATTAATCTGTCCAGAGAGGCATACTTATGAAACTTGTATAAACGTGTGAATAGAAATAAGCAGACTTAATTCCGATCAAAGTACAGTTTCTTTAGTGTGTTAAATGTTGTCAAAGATTTACTCAAGACCATACTGTACTTTGTTCAAGATTAAAGATTTTATTGTTTACAATGTTGGTTTCTCTTCCTTAAATATGTCTCATATTTCCTTATGCTTTATGTGAACCTTACAGGATATTATTCTTCAATAGTTTTATCAGTTTTCTAGATATGCTTTATAGTGATAAATAAAGCAAAATGGTTAGTAGAATACATAAAAGCACACACATGTTTATGACTGGCTAGTGACATTATGCATAATGAAAACAAGTAGTAGTTACAGAAACGACGGCCAACCCAGCCCCCTGGAGGTGACTCCATATCAGGTGAGAAAACGGCACAACCCGCTGCACCATCCATTTGCAATGAGCCATCAGTGTAGAGGCAGTATGGATCTGTGATGGAAGACGTCACTGTTTCTATGTGTTCCAGAGCCAACTGCCGCCGTAGAGAAGGCAGTTCCGACTTGGAAGTAAGTGTAAAGCTCACATCAGTTATTGGTAGCATCCACGGAGGGGGCCCTGGGGGGACGTCTGCAACCATTATATCTATATTAGTGGAGAGAATTCACTCTAATGTTACTTGCTTTACAGTCAAGTGCCTCCATTTCCCACATCTTTCACCCCATTATTCTCAGTTAGTCAGAACTTCTCTTCGACCAAACTACCCTGTCCCTCCCATACTGCCTGCTGGACGTACTCTTTTAAGATATGTTTCCTCTATGCTCCGTAGTCTTAATGGGGGAAGACGCAACTCACGCTGCATGTTCACTATTCTGGTCGACATTGGACAGCCGAGAATTATCCTCATTGCTCTATTCTGAACTTTTTTCTAAAGTTTCAAGAGTAGTCCTGGGAAGTTGAATTAGAGCAGGGGAGAGGTAATCAACAACTGAACGGATAAAATCAATATAGATGGTCCTGGCTACTGGGATGGAGATACCTGAGGAGTTGTTAGAGAGCCATTGAAGTGGTGTAAAAAATAAGTCGGCGCTGGAGACGACCCAACAAGTCCTGAACAATAGGATGGTCTCAACTAGAACATCCACATTTCTCTTTTTACCTCAACTAGAACATCATAATTCCCCTTTATACCTCAACTATAGAACATCGACATTTCCCTTTTTACCTCAACTATACTCTATCCAATCCTAGCTTGCAATTAGAGCCTAGCAGTCTCCCTCCTCTGTCACTCTGTGAGGACAAGCTAGTTCCTGTTTTAACTTGTGTTTACATACACACACACTCATTTTTCATAATATTCTTAGCATTATCTTAAAATTCACACAGAAATTCACACAGATTTTAAAAATTTGGTGTCCTCACACAACACCTCCCACGTAGCTCCATTTCGCACACAGATTTGTGGGAAATTCCCACGAAGTGGCAACACTGAGTCACCCATACAGAATAGATAATCACAGGCTGCACACCATAAAACCAAAATCAAGGATCATCTTGAGATGAGAGGCACACAAACACTTTAGTCCATGAGCTGAGCCTGGAACTTGAGAGAGTACCAAAAAGGTGAATAAATATTATGTGCACTTTCAGCAAGGTGGATGTCTGAAGTGTTGCGAAATTTGTATTCATCATGTATCGTAAATTTTTCACCGAAAATCGAGAATAAAGTAATAAAAATCGCGTCTTCAACTAAAGATCATATCAAGAGACATCTAGTTGGTCTCATCTTATTCGTTTCTTAATTCTGCATCTTTTGGTGTATAATACATGCAACTTAGGACACAAATTTGCTTCATAATATGAGAAAAGTGAAGGAAAAGTTGACCAATTTGTAGTATTTTCTTACGACTTTGTTTACAAACTTTCTTTTGTTTCTACCCAATCCGTATCTGGACGACGAGAACACAGATTCTACGTATTTGGTCAGTTCTCGTCACTGAAACCAAGCGCTCCCAAGACGGTTTTGGTACCCCAATCCTCCGCTTGGACGACCAGATGACGTCTTTGGATGGATACGTTGTTGGTCTTGGTTTCAGTGGCTGGCAGCAGGGTCCAACTTGGTGGATCGACGAATCCTTTTGACCGACCAGAACAGTTACGCTTGCTTTGGCTTGGTTTCACCCAAGCGAACTTCGTATCCGATTGACGTCCAGATGACGGCTCTGCTGCAAGTAGACCTCAATGGCAACACTGTCAGAAAACTTGAGAAGGGGGGCGGGGACCGATTGTGGAAACCCATTATTACAAAACTATTTATTATACTAAGCACTTGGATATATTATAGGCGGTATGTATGTATTTATTTATTTATCAGGTTTGGATTGTTTACAGTTTGAAATATTGATAGTAATAATTTAAGTTAATATGACAAATAAATCTTGAATAATATATACTGTACGTAACTTGGTTATTTGGAAAAAAACCTTTTAATTAAGGATGATTAGTGTAGGTATAATGTAACTCTTATCACACGCCATGGATGATCAATTCATTCTGGTGACTACCATTGGTAATGATGTGCTTAAACAAGACACAAAACTAGACCCATTGACAACACGAAGACAGATACACAGACAACTGATGATATGGTAAAAGTTTACAATAGCGCCTCCAAGTTTTTTTGTTTTTTTTGGTGAAATGTTTTACAGCCACTCTAACCAACCTAACCTAACCTAGACCTAACCCTAACAACCTTCGGTCCTAACCTTAACAACCTTCGGTCCTAACCCTAACAACCTTCGGTCCTAACCCTAACAACCTTCGGTCCTAACCCTAACAACCTTCGGTCCTAACCCTAACCTTCTAGAACATCAGTGTGTGGTGCATACATGAAATTTCATATTGTGACGAAACCAAATACGAGCACCAAGTTAAACCTTCATGACGATATTGTATATATAATTAACTATTATGTTTGCATATTGACATTAAAATGTATTTGGAGGCGTGCTTATAAACTTATACCGATGATATGCAAAATCACAAACAAGTTTGTTGACATAGATAAAGACACATATCTTAGATCTACACCCTACAAGTATACGATCCACTAGAGGCAGCCACAACTTAAATTATCGGTACATACCAGACGAGCACTGATATATTTAGGCACTCATTCTTTCCCCACTGCATCCAAGAGTGGAATCATCTCCCATCTCACATACAGTAACTTGGTTGATAACCCCACTCTTGACACGTTTAGAAATAGTATCGGTATTATTACAGAATAACTGGGTTTTTGGCTAGGCTTGAGCAGTATTACCACATTAGGTTAGGTCCTGGAAATTTTCCCCAGTCACTTTATGATAGTTTACACTGGTTATACCCGGTAGTTTGCCCAGGTTAGGTCCTGGTAGTCTGCTGTGGTCTAGGTTAGGTCAGGTCAGACTAGTTTCCAAATTATGTTTGTAAAACGGGGCATTTCCGAGAGAAACAACATAGATGAAAAGTGTCTTAGAATGGTCCAAAATAGTGGATAATGATACTAATATATATAATATAGTGAACCCAGGTTTTCTGTAAATTTACCATAGAATCACCAATCATTACCTCCCCAATCCTAATTCTCAACCCCTAGTACCTGACCTAACCCCCTTCCTAATCCTCCCCTGAATTCTTAAATACCCCTCACAAGCCCCGCATATTATACTGCCCATGAGCGGCCCTCTGCGGGACCCACAACTTGAAAACTATTTTTAACTCAACAGACATGGTGAATCAGCAGGACAAAAAAATGGAAGAGGAAACTGCAAATGTTCAATTTTTCCCCATTATCAATGGACTACAAAAGATGGCTTTGTATGAGACAAAATCTGTAAGTTCTATTTATGTACAGTGCTTAAATAGACTTTAAAACTCTTATTGGTAATTAATAAATTATTACAATTCTAGCTATCCTACTCAGTTTAATCTAATGTATTTTATTATTACTAATACGTTCTAGTACTGTAAACTAATTTAGCTAAATGTATAGAACTGAACTCTCTAGCATAGTACAAACTGTCCTATGTAACTTATGCATATAGGCTAATAAGAGTATTAGCAATAGCATTGATGGCAGCAATGGATTTTGGTCCCAAATATTGCAGGATGTTGTATTTAGAGATAATTTTCTGGAATTTCATGATCGTCAAGTAAAATAAAGATTTGTGAGAGTATCAACTACTGTAGTGCATAAACCTATTATACCAGTATATGTTTATTTTGCAGAGACTGTACTTAATTGGCTCAAATAACACCCAAACAAAGTTCAGAGTGTTGAAAATTGACAGAACTGAACCTTACGAACTTCAGATAACTGATGATAAAGTAAGTGAATGTAGCGCTAATTCCTTGTTCTTATTAAAGTTTGGTTTAGATTCCTATACAGTACAGTAATAATATTTGCCTCTTAAAAGAGATGTCAGTTACAATAAATTCAAGTCACTACAGAATTATGTTTCCTTGGCTATATCTTCAACTTTTTTTACCCTAGTTAATACTACACACCTGTAGTGTACTGAAACAAAGGAAAGTAGATACTGTATTAGGTTTCTCAAGTGGACAATTGGTTTACATTCCAAGAGGTTGTTTTCTATCAATTTTGGCGCTGGTGTTTTCCAGGTTGAGTACAGCCAGCGTCAAATCAAGGAACTCCTGGCCATGATAAATGAAGGGAACAGAGCACAATCTGGCCAGCGTCAACAGGCTGGCCTCTCTCGTACTGTCTCTGCATTTGGTATTGTCGGGTTTGTGAGATTCCTGGAGGGCTACTACATCATTTTGGTCACCAAGCGGAGAAAGGTGGCCATCCTAGGTCTGCATACTGTTTATAAGGTAAGATATGGTTTCTTGAAAGTTGGATGAATGCATTGAAGGAACACAAAAGTGAGAAAAGTATAGATGGGAGAAAAAGGCTGAGTGAACAAAATCAACGAGTACCTGAAGGAGAGGGCCTGACCTAGTTATCATTGCTTCATTGAGAACTGGAAACTTCTGCCATGGCCATCATTTTGGGTGGAGTTTCTTGAGTGAATGAGTCAGAGCTATGGATAGATTAATAGTATAGATACCAGTAGGTAGATTAATAATGGAAGTGATTTTATCTTTAGATAATTTCCAAAGCAGAATAATTAGGCTCTTGTGTACTTGTGGTTGGGAAGTACAATATGTTCACTCATCATCCACATGTTGCCTTCAGGTGGAGGACACAACAATGATATACATCCCAAATGAATCGGCCAGGAAGCCAAATGATGATGAAGCCAAGTATGTTCGCCTCTTCCAGAATATTGACTTATCTTCAAATTTTTACTTCAGGTGAGAAAGAAGAGTGATGAAGTAAACTTTTAAGACCAGATGCAGTACTGGGTGTTTAAAAGTTAGCTCTTAAAATTCAACTGCTGCCTGCCTTTGCTTAGACTCATTGAAACTTTAAGGTTATCAGAATGGTTTTGCACACATACAGTACCAGATATCCATACTAAGGGAGTCTTTTAATATTTATGTATTCCGTATTACTTAAAACCTGATATATTTTTACAGTACTTCATCACTGATCACATTAGTTTATTTCTTGTTCTGGATATCTTCTTGATATATGCATTCTGAAGTTGTTAATTTATTAGGTTTCCTCACTTTCCTGGAACTCATAGTCATGTTGGTGGCCCACAGTTACAGTTATGACTTGACTCACAGCATGCAGTACAACATGGCTCCTCCAAGAGACATTCCATTAGATATCCTTGCATCCATCAAGTCACCATATTCAACATGTAAGGATATCCTCGTTTTGTACTACACTGTATATATTTATTACTGTTATGTTAGCTTAGTCACCTAAATTTGCAGTAGAACATCTCCTTCATAGCATTTTCATGGAATGAGCTGCACCTACTATAATTTTGAGACTTGTTTTAATTTCCATTCATAGAAGTATTGTAGCCAATGAAGTTTGATATGCAATTGTTGAGTTTCCAAAACTAGCCAGGCATCAGCAAAAATGAATTACAGTACAGAGCTTATATTTTAGAATTTTTACTTTTTATTTTTAACTTTTATCTTTTTATAACCTTGGACACTGTTTTGAAATTCACTTTAGGTCAGGATGATCTCACCCTTTGCTTGTTAGTAAGCATGATGGACCACCCCAAGACTCCTGGGTAAATACAGTACTGCACTTAGATTGATACCAGCTGTCAACCCCATCGATCTGGAAATTGGAATATGCTAAAAGGTAGCAGGAAAATATTACTTACTTGGCATCATGTGATTATGTGGGCTTCTGTTACTGCTAATCCTACTACCACTACTACTACAGTTATAACTTTTACTCCAACTACTGCTACTACTACACTTATAACTTTTACTCCAACTACTACAATATGATAAATTTCTATTGCAGTGGATGAAGTGGAAAGGGCAGAGAATTTTCTCAACCTCTCAGTTGGCTCAAAGGATTCTGGGGAGGAGGCAAGCAAGAGAGCAAAGTAAGACAAGGATCCTGTTTATATAATGTTTGACTCAGTTATTGGAGTTATGGAGGAGTAGAGAAAGAAGTATTAGGAAACAAGGGAGAAAGGATGGGAAGAGAGAGGCTGTAGGAGAAAGGGGAATAGAGGTTTGGAAAGAGTGGGGTAAGAAGGGAAATGAAGGATAGAGGGATTGAAATAGAGGCATGAAGGAGAAAGAGAGAAATGGAGAGATGATAAGGTTTTACTACCCACTTGTGTTTGATCATTCGTTGGAATTCTTTCGATAATTTGTTACTGATCAGAGTTCTACTTTTCTCTCATACTATAAACAGGAATTTTAAGTTCACTTTAAAGTGCTGATATACATAATGTACTAGTACAGGACATTTTAGAATCTTTTTGCTTGTGACTAACATTTCTCTCTGACTGCTTTGAGGTGATTTTTATTTATTTGTTTTGCCTGAAGGAAAGAGTATTGTTATCTAAAGGTTAAATATATATCAGGTAACCCTTCAATATGAACAGATGAAAATAAATCAAAATAAAATACTGTACCATAGTTCGATATTTTGTTTTCCAGTGTACCTGAATATTGATGGGAATTTTTTTACACATTTGAAGTAAAGAATACACTACAGTATAATAAAGGAGTATAACTTTTTTATTTTTCTACACAGGGCTAACCCCAAAAAAGGAGAAAATAATGAGAAATGTGAGGATAATACCACAAGTGCTAAACAGGAAAAGCGAGTAAAGACAGTTTGTTACGGAACAAGGAATAAACCCTACAGCAAATATGTATGGAATTCGTACCTTCTCAAGCCTGTTGAACGTAATCTACACCCAGCATGGATCCTACCTATCACACATGGCTTTGTCTCGCAGGTATGAAATATAGGGAAGAGAAGAGCAGAGCATTTAATTTGTCAAAGAAACATGTCACTGTATATTTTCTCATTGTTATCTTACAGGTACAGTACTGCCTATTCAATCCCCTGAAAGAATTTTGGGATTTGCCTCCATTATCACCACTAAATATCATTCAGTCAAACCACGTATTCCTTCACCCTGTTCATCCAGGATATTTGTCTTCTGCAGAATAACATCTCTGTCTATGGGCGATCCTTCTTCCTGACGCTGATAGCCCGGCGGTCTTGTTATTATGCAGGCACCAGGTTCCTCAAGCGTGGAGCCAACCATGAAGTAAGCAAGGATGTCTACGTAGAATTATATATTTTTCCTCTTAAGATTTAAAATGATCCATCATACCATATTGCACTTTAAAGTATTCTAATTGCTTTGATTACAAATGATTATGTAGTTACAGAATCATTTTGGAAGTAAAGTACTGTACTGTTTTTCATGATATACCAGTACTGTAATCTTGTAGTGTGTTCTCTTCAGATTAGATAGAGCAAATATAACCTTGAGTTTAAAATAAAACATGAATGGATAAATTAGTAAATAGAATATGCTAAACATTGTCTCATTGCAGGGAGATGTAGCTAATGAAGTAGAGACGGAACAGATTGTTTACGATGCTCATGTTTCATCAGTACACATGGGCAGATTTACATCTTTTGTCCAGGTTAGTGTACCATTATTACAATTATTGAATAATTCACTGCAGAATTTAACCTTCCTTGAAATCCTTTCACACATTAGGATGGGTTGTATTGTGTGGATACAAGGTGGAGTGCTTTTGATATACCGTAGTTTGAGAATGTCAGTGAAAAAAATATGAAAAAAGGCATTACTTAACTGGTACTGGTTTGTGAATTGCTTAGCAAATCAACCAGTTGCCATATATTCCTTAATTAATGATAATAGTTTATACAATTCTGTCTTGTAAAAAAGCAAAAGCATGTGTCAGGGAGAACCAGGTGGAATATTTACCATATGTATGCATCATTAAGACTGGCAGAAAGTCCCCTTGCTTGTGCAGAAGAATCAAGGTAACTAAACTAATGTAAAATGACAGATACGAGGGTCCATCCCATCCCACTGGTCCCAGGATGTGAGCAAGATGGTACCCAAACCTCCTATAACCTTTGATATAATGGACCCTTATGCTGAGACTGCTGGTGAGTACAGTATGTAGGCTGTGAAATAAATAATCTATACAGAATGTCTATTATCCCTAACTTGCTGTAAATAAATACTGTACTTTAATTAAATTATATTTATGTAAGCTGAGAAAATAAAATGTACAAATTATTATATTCACAGAGACTGCATACACTTCATGCATCTAATCATCATCATCATTATTATATTAATATTGTACCCCATGTCAAGGAGTGGGGGATCCAATGCAAGGGGTGAATTATTGTCAGGAGGCAAATTATAGTTAATATTTCCAGATTATTATTATTGTTATTATTAATGATCATTATATTATATTTACTATTATTATTTATTAGTGTTCGGTATAAGTACGGTAATGTGTACTGTATATTATTTTAATCCTGGTTCACTCACTTTTTCCAGGGAAACATTTTAATGAGCTTTTACATCGATTTGGCTCACCTGTGGTGGTGCTGAACCTGGTGAAGCGTCGAGAACAGCGTCCTCATGAATCAATCCTCAGCACTGAATATGCTAATCTTGTGGCTCAGCTCAACATCACACTTCCTCCACGCCATCGCATCCAGTATCTTGCCTTTGACATGGCCAGGATAAACAAACAGTAAGTTGGTACAGAACCTTTCTAAACCTTTCTAAATGAAGTACAGTACTGTACAGCACTTATGGGGAATTTTCTTGAGGAAAAAAGGCATCAGTCCATAAGGATAAGTGAATGAATTCTGTGTTGTACTCTATGAATAGAGTGACTATTGTCTAATAGTCATTAATGGTAATTTTTGTAGTACAGTACTTTAGTTATTTTTAATCTACTGAGAGAATTGTCAGAAGCCACTATGTCCTCTTGATATCTATCCAGATGCAGTCAGGATATCTATTTCATAAGTGACACAAATTGATATGCAGTATTTCATATATATGTAATATTTTATTGTGTCATGATAATCCTCTATCCAGGAAAGATGAGAATGTAATGACAAGGCTCTCAGAAATTGCTTACCGAGCAGTGAAGAAGACTGGCATCTTCCAGAGCTCAGCCCCTTACTACTGCCACCACCTCAACCCCAACACACATTACCGCCAGATGGAACGCACTAGTTCTGGGGGACACCATGACTTTGGATCACACAAGTAAGTATCAGTGAATTGCAACTTTAATAATTCTGTTGTGTATACTGTAATATGGATATTTTTTTAGAGAAAATCTATAATGTTTAAAAAAAATGGAATTTTAATCTTTTTGTGAACACTATCTTGGTATGATACGCAGTGTAGTTTCTTTCATTCAGTTGCTTTCAAATCAACTGTGAATGATTGTGAAATATGACTATGAAATCTAATTTCCCCACAAATAGAAAGTCGGTGTTGGGTGAGTGTGGTGGGCGTGTACAGACGGGTGTTGTGAGGGTCAACTGTGTGGATTGTCTAGACCGAACTAACACTGCTCAGTTCTGTCTCGGCAAGTGTGCTCTAGCATTCCAGGTCAGTTCTGGTACAGAGGGCACATAGGAAATTATTCTGCACTCCTTGCTCTGACAATCACTGTTATTGATGCCGTAAAAATATGTGGTTCAGAATGCCTAGTGGTGTGGCATAATGTATTGTGTTGTAAGGAGGCCAAATATTGTTTTATAACATTCTTATACCTTCTCAAGTAAAGCAGCCTTTAAACCGGTACAGTACCCTCTAATGTAGTTGTCATAGAATGGCAGAAGTACTGTACTGCTATTTTTTAATACTGTATAGAAGTTTTCATCCCTGCTGCCGTATTTGGTGGTGAATCAGTGTTGGAATTTGCCTCATAATATATTTTTCATGCAAGACTATTTAGGACTGGTCAAAATTAATATGATGAAGATTGAAGATATTTATGCAAAGTAACATTTTTCCATGTGTACTGTACAGTACAGGTACCTGGTACTGTATATATGTGTCACTAGGGTGGCAGGACTTTTGTCTGCAACTGTACCTTCACTAGCTCTATTTGTACCTTCAGCTGTATGTGTTGGGAGTGTTGGAACGACCTGGGCTAGAGTTTGACAGTGACTGTGTAAGGATGCTGGAGGAGATGTATGAAGATCAGGGGGATACACTTGCTCTGCAGTACGGTGGCTCTCAGTTGGTCCATCGTATTCGCACCTATCGACGCACCGCACCTTGGACCAGCCAGGGAAATGACATCATGCAAACCCTCTCCAGATACTACAGCAACACTTTCTCTGGTAGGATGTGTATTAATGCTGTTATCAAGTAGGTAGTTAATCCATAGCTCCTCATACATTATTGTCTTGTTTGATTGAGCAGACCTACAGACCATTTGCTGAGTGAATCTTCAGATATTTTTAAAATCTGCTTCCCATGTTCCATTCCCTAATAGCCTTATGTCATTACATATGGCTAATACAGTTGTAAATGTCCATTTCTTTTTTGTTATAGACACAGAGAAACAAAATGCCATCAACTTGTTCCTGGGAGTGTACGTTCCACGGGAGGAGTCGATACCCATCTGGGAGCTCCCATCTGACTATCTCCTTCACCATTCACTCACACGAGGGGTCAGGCCTTGCCACAGGTATCTTATAGGCATAAGAAAAAGTAGACAGTATTATCATTGAGATTATTGGTACAATAATGTACATATTAAATATTCTCCTCGCATTTCTCTGAAGCTTGAGTTTGACAGTGCCAAGTATGGACATTTTGTTGTAACATTTCATTCAAAACTAGATATTCATGAGAGACAGTATTACAGTATTCATATCTTGTCTTCAATCACTCAGTCGCAGCTCAAGTCAGTGGTGGGATGCAGAGGTAATGGAAAGCCTACCCATGCCAGTGGATGAAACTCGCAAAACTGTGTCACTTCTCATGCCTGTGTCCCCCAAGGAACCTAAGGTCAGTGTAAAATATGTAGTGAGTGTATGTGTTTATTTTATACATTGGTTCCCTTCCAGCTAATAATTCTCAAGTGAGTAGAGTACATGTTTATAAGTGGATTGCAGTGATGCTAGTTTGTAGAACACTTGCATTACACTTACTAAAATAAGTTAAGTGTAGAAATGAGAGAGCTCCTACACTTTAGCATCCCCCAAATGAAATAAATATACTATCTTTATAAAAATATAGGGCCCCAAATAAGTGAGAATTTGATGGATGAATGCCGTTACTAAGGAAAAGATCATTACAATGTACAAATATTAGAAAAGTTCTGAAAATTGGATTGAAATACTGTACTAACCTTTTGTTCTTCTGACTTCAGGTTGACCTTTACCTAGACCATCACCGACCCACTGAGTTTTGCATCCTGTCCGAGCTCTTCAGTTACCACATGAGCCATTCTGTCAGGTGGGTTGGGTATTTATTCATATGAACAATGAAAGAAAAATTTGTTGAGGAGCAAAGTACTGGATGAGATGAATGTCTTGTAGACGAGGCTATATTTTGAATATTTTCACACTTGTACCCTATAGTGGGATTGGCCACAACAACAGAAACAAATGATTAGATTTTTACTGCAAGGGCTGCTATCCCATCTTATTGTGCCTTCCCCCATTAACCCCAGGGAGACCAGGTGGTAGGGCCTGTTTACTTACCTCCCAGGGAATATTACTTGTTGCATTGTGTAATGTTGTGTAATCACAGATCTCAATATTTGATACCTGTCAGTTCCTGAGACTGTACCATATTTATCAGTTCCTTCTTTACTACCAGAGACTATATGCCTCACTTCACCACGGATGAAAGCCCCTTCAGTGTGCGCAGGAGGCCTGGCAAAAGACAGGAGGAACTCTCTAGGACACAGAGCAACTCTCCGTCATCAACATCCCTTTCAGCTCCAAAGAACCCAAACATGACTGGCCAAGCCTCCACCTCTTCCACAGCATCTAGTGGCACCAGGTTAGTTCAGATTTTCATAGTACAGTATCATACTCAAGCTTATCATGTATATGGCACTTTAATGTTATGGAGTACAGTATTGTAGTCATAATTATCTAGATCACGTAAGAGAAGGCAAAGGGATAGATTGCAAAACAGATTACCTAGTGAAAGGGGCCCATGAAATTTTCAGCTCTCATTACAGTAATTGAATATACTGTAGAGTAATTCTCACTATATAATTTGCTGTATTGTAGCTCAACAGAGAGTGATGGCAGCGATGATGAGGAGCTGTCAGTGGCAAGCACAGCCAGTGATGAAGATGATGGAGAATCTCCCCCCGGCCTCTCCCTTCTTGCCTTCTTCCCTCCCATGAAACACACATATGGCCGCTACCTCAGACCTCCATCAAGATCTGACAATACAGTTTACAAGAGGTGAGACATCAGACGGATTTTACAAAAGTATATTTGTGGTAGAGTAAAGTCTTTTGGTAACTACGGTACTTTAATAACTAATGTACCGTATCCAGGAAGTCGTGACGTGTGTGTGTGTGTGTGTGAACATCAGTTGACCTGGGCCACGATAACGGGCTTGATTAAGCCTATGTCCAGTGTCGGATCATATAAAAAAAAAAAAAAAAAAAAAAAAAAAGTTACAAGTAGCACAATATACTGTATACAATATTGTACACACTTTGTGTGCAGAAAATTTGAAAGTTGAAATGCAGGATTAGAAGCAGTTTTCCATTCAGATTGAAATCCGAGATTAAGAGCACTTTACTGTATAGGATATACCATTCTCACTACACCTATTAATTATTCTGGGTACATGTGTGTTCCTTACATACCATATCATAAAATTTTTGAAACTGTGGTGCAAGAAGAAGGCAAAGATAGACAAAGGTTATCCTTTTATAATATTAAATGATCCGTTTGTACAAATTTCACTAGATTTCACATTATAAAGCTCAGCCATGCATTAGCACAATGAAGAGAAAATTTGCTTCAAAGCACATTACATCATGACAAAAAATATGCTAAATTTTCTAATTCCAATTTCTTACAGATTTGAGCAGATATACAAGGCCACCAGTTCCCCGACTTCCAAAAGTAGTCATAACACAGGTAAGGACACTTATTTTATAATCAAGCATTTCCGTATACTGTACAGTACTGTAGCCTATATCAGGCTGCATTTATGTTTCTTTTGAAACAGATTATTTAAAGTGGTAATATGTAATTAAATTTTAATTTCTAGAATTGATTTTTATATTCTGTTACAAAACATGAAATTTTTTAATATTTTCATAATTTCTCATAGTTTGACTTTGGCCAGCTTTTCAATTCAACATCTTTGGCTTCACTGATTGTTTCAGCCCCCCTGGTGCTGATACAGAGGTCTAGCTTCTCAGTGGACTCTAGTGTGGAGACAGCTCCACCTGCCGTACCCCGCCTCTCCCGTGACATTTACCACCACCATGTTGCCACTGCCATCACAGGACCTCACCCACCGCACAACCGAGATCTCCTCATGTATCGTAAATTCACCAGCTTCTCCTGATATGAGGTAGTGGTGACTACAGCTGTTGTACTACATGGAAGTGTTATGATTACTGAATTGGAACGACCTCTTGATGAGTTGTGTTGAAGACTGGTAAAGCAAGTAGTTAGGTGAAGGATGTCATAAGTTACAAATGGAATTCAGCATTTGTAATAATAAGAATGAATGAATATCATGTTCTAGTTTTGGACAAATGTTGACTATGTGTAGAAGCTGTAAACTGTAATTATATACCTAGTAGTAATCATTGCATGTTCATACAAGAAATGGGTAACCTAGCAGACAGTGTTAGTAGGAGGGGTTGGATTGAAGTGTGGTGAAATCAGAAATGGAGGACTAGTCACAGGATTTCCTTCATATCAATTTTTTATCATTCCTTATATTGCATCTATCATTCCAGGTCTGTTTTCTGCCATAGTGTGTTAACTGTCTGTTGAAACCAAAAAGTGTGTCAGTCAATAGTATTGTAAGAATGCTGCATTCAATTTCTATTCTACTAATAATCAGAACATTCCATATTATTTATTGTCTTGGGAGCTGAGTTATGCAGACTACCTACAGAGTATTTGTCTATCAAAATGATAGGTCAAAATACCTACCTACCTAACATATACTGTACAGTTCTAATGCAGAGCAGAGGCTGTGAAAACTAGTGGTATCCACATTGTAAAATACCAATTACAGTAATATAAATTGATATTCTAGTGTAGTTACTTTTGAGACTGTGATGTTACTATATGTAGTTTATTTTGGTTGTCTCATACTGTGTGTCAGAATGTAAAACAAAAGTACAGTACTGGTGTATTTAGTCTATAAAACACTTATAGCATAATAATGTAGAATGTTATGATTATCCCATACATTATTGGTATATTTCTCCATTGGGGAGTACTGCCTCCAGTGATGCTGGCATTACTTTAGGGAAGGAATTGTGTGTGGGATATACATATGAAGCCTAGTTAGCCCTCCTAATACTGGTATGAAATACTCCCCTGAAACAAAATGCCAAGAGGCACTACAGGAATCTGTACCTCCAGCAATGCCTTGTGACTGAAGATAAGGTAGACAAGGCTGACTTAAATTGATAATAAGCAGGAACACGTAACTTACAAAATATCAAGATCCCCACCATAAAAGATAGCCTACCATCTTTAGCCAGGCAGAGGCATGGAAGCAAATGTCTGCTTCCACACTCAAGAATATCTTAAATTCCAGACACCACTCCATCATCCAGAGGAAGCGACATGATTTTCGGTGATGAGTGTACACGATCAGCATCAGACCAATTCCCTCCCTTCCACCTCTCCCTACTTCCTTCCTCCATGGCGTTAAGAACTCCAGCAAGTGCTCATAATGTATACACACGATCTCCCTCCCATCCTTACTCCCTCCCTCCCTACGTGGTCTCAGTGGGGGTGTTAGCTAAAGGTATGGAAGGGATTATGTGTTGAGTGTGTAGTTCCTGTTTAGGTGTAGGGGAAATGTTAGGGTGTACTGCATAGTGACTATGTGAGTGTAATGTGGGGTATTAATGAGGCAGGTTAATTTATCCGGGTGTAGGAGAGCTGTGAACATAGGTTTGGGAGATGTGTGGGTGTGGGTCGGGTATGTGGGTACTGCAGAGAATCAATAAAACAAACCCAACAAGAATAAAGGTGAGTTGGAGCATCGACAGTTATCTGGATGTAAAAGGGAGATTTGAAATTTTGAGGTAGGTAAATACGTAATGTACATTACTGTATGTGGTGGTGATAGGCCTACTATGTTCACGAGAGATATGTGAATATGATGTGCACAATTTAATGTACCGGTAAGTTTGGAGGGTTACGAATGTGTAGGTTTGGTAACTATAAAGAGCTTAGTGAGTGTGCGGTGGATACAGTCACAAGAGTAGGCCAGGGCCCAGGCTAAGTTAAGCTATTCAGGCATATGGTGCATACATTTTACTTGTGAGGTTTCACGTTATGCTTTACCTCTCAGAGCGATTACATTTATACTTATTCATAAACATTCATAAACACATATTACACTATATAGCTACGCAAGTTTCCCAATTACAGTACTGTCCGTAAACAAGCTAAAATTACTGAAGATAGCCTACAAATCTATAATCTAGTAAATATGTAGCACTCCTCTAATATATTCTCTCTCTCGCAACGCATAGTTAATGAGTAATAATAATTTTGTTTCCAGCTGAAAAATTATCCCGGAACGTAAGTGGATTAATGTGTACTTGTCCATTAACTCTTTGCAGACTATAAAATGCATTTAATGGTTTTATTATAATTATATGGGTATGAGAGAACGATAAAATCAGCCGAGGGAAGCCACTGAACATGAAGGTTAATATTATACATTAGGTATACAGTACACAGCATATTAGAACAGTTAGCATGCAAGGCAGATACTTAATCATGTGTCGAATGATAAGCGATATATGTAGGCTGTACTAATTAAATACGATGAGCATGTATTCCCGAGTGAATAATATGTTCCGTCGATTAAGACGATGCTAGTTAACCAAGTAGCCTATGTCATCGATATCCAGGTGCAGGATACAGAGGTGAAATGACACAGTGTTATTTATTTATAAGAAGTCTGCAATGGGAAACCTTACGTTGCCGAGAAAGGAAATGTTGCCAACCAGTGAAACATTATTGCTCTACACGTTGGCACAAATTGATGACAACCAACGGAGGTCATGTCAACCCAGTGAGAATTAACATTTAATTCACACAGCGTCGGTAATTGGCGGAAGTAAAAGGCAATTTCATATAATTAGCAAGATAAAAGCAGAAAATGGGTGGATAAAGGTTGCCGAATGTCGTCTGTGAGGGCAGTGGACTTGGAGTCTGGAAGGCAGCTCTGTAAAACTCAAGCAGTGTTGCCAAGTATGGTGAATTTACCCTAGACATGGGGAATTAGAGATACTATGGTGAAATTATATAAAGATTGTTCAAGAATAAATGGAGAAATTTATAACAGACGAACTATCAAAAAGATTGTAAATGTACACTCGGATACCATAATCCTTAGCCCAGCTGAGTCAAAGCCGGAAATCTGAAGCAGGCGGTTTCTGAACGCTAGCCTACTCAAACCATCACATCGCGAACCAATGGATGCAGTAATACAGTAGGCTTTGGGTAGGTTGTCGTCCAGAACCGGCCTGCTTCGGATCTCGTGCTTCGACTCAGGTGGGCTAGAGACTAAAGTATCAGAGTGTACGTCTATCTTCAAGAGTAAACTGGGAATTTTTAAGGTAAAAAGGGAAATTCTGATGTTGAAGTTGGGGAAATTTCATCAAGCAGACCTAACAACACTAAAATCAAGCAGTGTGCTGGCAACCACTGAGCTGAGGGGTCGCGTGGAGGGGAGCTTCTGACATTTTCTCTCTGTTACCGAGTGTTAATGTTAATTGTTATTGTAACGATGAGAGGAGGTGAACATTGTTAATCCACTGGTGCGTTAAGTTTGGTGTTGTGTGTTACTGCTGTGTTTACAACCATTTATGACGGGATATAATATGTAAAACCTAAAACCACCGCTGCTCCCTTTAAATTGCCTGGAAACAGCTACCTGTGATTTAAAGGTAAGTGGCAGGCCATCAGACTTTGTGTAATTATGTGTGTAATGAATGTTGTGTGTGACTGACTAATTAACAGCTCTTGGTGGAAGAGAATGTGGAAGGTGATTTGATGAGCATCTGTGGGTACATTCATCTTCCTCACCGGAATATTGATGTTTAGTCATTTCATCACCTCTCTCTCAGCATCTTTACTAGAGAAAAGATACCAGTTAATGTTTCATTCATTTATAATGCAAGATAGTGAATGTTAAATGTTTGACGTTAAGTCAGAACATGTGGGAGTGGGTGGGTAATATTTAAGAATTGCTTACGTCACTAGAAATGTATGTACTTGTGGTAGTAGATTAATGGAGGATAATAAATTAAGGAAAGGATAAAACAGCCTGATTATGTGGTTGTAATCCTCCTTTAGTGAGCGGGTCTTTCATTCAGAGGACAATAATGAAAAGACCAAGTGTTTGTCCTTAATTCATACCGTACTAAATAGGGTCATAATTCAATTGCAGTGCCGCTTTCTCTCATTTCCTGATGTTTGTGTGTTATTCTGGTACCGGTACGTATTTAGCTAAATCTTGCCGAGACTCCACCCATTGTTTGTACATAATGGCATGAAAACATTTAGTAAGCCAATAAGAGAGGAAGGAGGTAATGACACTTCTTACTGCTAGACAAACCAACCAGATCTATAGTCCATTTTTACCATGTCACTTAGGGCGTTGTAGTACCCATTGTATAGACTATAGAGAGTAAGATATGTAGAAGAGGTTAGGGAAGGAAACAAGAGGGAAAGGGGGAGGGGAGGGGAGTTAAGAAGGAGCTTTGAGTAAGGGGATGGCGGTCCTTCCTTCCTTCCCTCCCTCCCTCCCTCTTACCAGAACTCAGAAAGACCGTAATCCCAGATGATACCCCTGAATGAGGCTTTCTATCTAGCTAAGTACAATTTCATGGACCAAGGTAAATTCAGTGGGGAGCTACAGTCGTGATAAAAAATTAAATGTCTCTGTCACTGCTATAGTAGCGTATCGGTACGTATGTCCAAACTACCGAGATTATATTGATGCCCAATTTGTCTGTAATTTATTTGTTGTATGAGGCACGTCTTTGAACAATAATGTAGAAATTGACAGGAGAAGCCAATAGTAAAGATATGTCATTCTTGTAATGTATGAAATAGCTAGGAATTCTAACTTGACAAAGGGGTGGGGGGGAAGATGGGCAACGGTAGGCTAGGCTAGGTGGGAAACGCGGAAATGAGGGAAGCTGGAAACTGATATCAACACAACTTCAGTATGCCACGAGTAACAATGTGTCTCGTCGGGGGAAAATGAGTAGGCCTATGTGGGGTTGGGGAAAGTGTTTTACATATATGAGTGATTACCTGTCGAAAGTTTGTTAGTGGTACTATCAAGATACATTTAAACTTCTGAAAGAAAAATTATCTTCGTTGCTCAATTCGTAATGCAAAATAATAGGAATTGAGTGATAAAGAGCCGATCGAACTTTTCCTCGAAGTATTACCGGTAGATTAATATTACCACCCTTTGATTAATAAGTCCTCGAGGATAGCATTGATTAAATAGATCATGTCAAATTCAAATTCAAATTAATTGAGTCAAGGTCTCGTCAACTATCGAGTAATTGGAACAAACTTTCAATCAATTAGGCGACGTGGTTAAGAGGGAAGAACTATTGTAAGTAAGACGCAAGTTACCCCGTCCTGGGAGAACTCTAATTAGCCTACTCTTGTTATCTAGTTAACATTTGCATCAAGACTGTCATTGATGTCTTGCTATCGTAATGTGGGTGTCGCATGAGTATATTTACATCTGTCCTTTAGTCAGTTTAAGGGTTTCGTCCGTTCTCCAGCTCATTCTTGAGATAAGAGGATATTCAGGACTTTTAAGCGGGATTAATCTGGCGTGGGAACAAAAACAGAAGGCCGGAGGGCGAAGATATGCTCTTACAAGGACACTTTAAGACTATAATAATTATAACGTACTTACGAACACCTTTTTATTTACCACGACTCTATTATTGTGTGGCCACTATATTACCTTACCAGTATGTGTCGTAGGCCTACTTCTGAGAAAGATATGCATTATTATTGTTTGTCTGTCCGTGTTAACTAATTATCTAAACAACACGAGACTGATGAAAGTTTGTAAACTACTATTTAGGCTGTGCGTATTTTTTTAGCACTAATTGTTTGTATAAAGTTGATTAGGCAATTAACCAAACGTTATTTCTGTCACACCGATTCTACCTTTATCATTTTTAGATTAAATGTTCGAATTAGTTGTGGTCAGTCAGGTTTAGCCTTGCTATTTTTAAATCAATGTTGGTAGATTGGTATTGTTGTAATTTCCGTTATCTCTATTGATATTGTAGTAATTGTTTTGGTGTTATTTTCCCTCTTGTTACTGTTGCTGCTGTTATTAGTCATGTCATTACCGTTCGTTTCTGTTGTTGCAGTTAAAGGGAGATTCTCTTGATGGTAAATTGCAGGGTCATCGATTCCTCCAAACTATGACACGAAACGACAGAACCCCTACTAGTACCATTGAGGTGATTTGTTTCCTCGCCTAATTTGGACGAATCAGTAGCCCTCCAATTTACCAAAACGAGAATTCCACCATAACGTTGTTGTTGTTGTCGACATTGTTGCTTTTACGTTGTTGTTGTTGTTGTCGGTTTAGTTTAGTTTTATCGGAGCACCGTATGTTTATCATGTGCACTGTTTGTTAAGAAGTAAATTGTTGTGGGCGTATTGAAGACTACAGATTCCTACACATTCGGGACTCTAGCGAGGCCCCGAGAATATTGGGTGTCGCATTAGCCGAGACAGTGGAGCTTCATGTTGTTGTTGGTTGCTTCACTTCTGCCCAACTAGATGACGACGCCTTATTTATACACGTCACTATCAGCTTCAGGAGCGGGCAGTTACACCGTCACTCACAGCATTTTCTATGTTGTGAGTTGACGACGATGTAGGGGGTATTTTATTGCCGTGTAGGTGTAGCCAGGATACTTAATTAACGAACAGCTTGGACCCATCCTGACGTTTTCTCATGGACTCGAACCAGAACCCGAACCCATTCCATTCGCAGTCTGTCAGCTTATCCATTCTGCCACCGCCTCTCCCTTGGAGCATTTTGTTTCCTTGCATGAGTTCTCCCACAACAACTATTACCCACCTTTAACTTATCGTAACCCGTGCGTGCTCATTTGTGTTTAGTGTTAAAAATATTGACGTTGATTCGGCCCTGTATATATAATGCAGTGTGTGGGTACGGGAGGGGGTGGGTGGGTCATATTGTCAGCGGTCAGAGTTAATTCTTGTTTACTAACCTTGCAGTAACCTACCCTCTGTTTAACTTTATCGAACCTGCAATCGTGACATTTTCGAAATTGAAGAAAAACTATACGGTACGGTAGACTAGGCCTATGCTATACCCTTTCCAGCGTAGCTAGCCTAACTTCATTAGCCTAATAATGCAGCGAAACGTTACAGCCTAGTATACCGTAGCTGCCGACAGTTTGAAAATGTTTATTGTACCGTACGAACACGCAATAATTGTGGTATCTGCAACCAAACATTATTTTACCCACAGTCTTTATATATGCCTACATGGGTTGGTTATATCCGGTCAGGTCAGGATAGGGCACAGTAGGTCAGATGTGGACAGGATAGAGCAGATCAGGTCAAGGCATGATATGACAAGGGAAAAATCAGGTATACCGAAGGCTAACAAGGACAGGCAGAGCAGAAAGAATAGCTGCAATCAACCACAACGATAGCACTGATGCGGGAAAACAAAACAGTAATAAGTAGGATATGGTTGGTAGGTTAGGATAGGTGATGTTGTCTGCTCTGCTCTGGTTTGGCGCGTGTTGTGTTGTTGAAGAGAATATCTTTGTTGACGAGGGAGTGGAATTATGGCCTCGTTACAGTGTTGTGGTGTGTGAGTGAATGGGGGATTGTGAGAGAAATTTGGTATAGAGGTCGAGAGAGAAGAAAGAGGTAGAGAGAAAGATGAGGAGTGGGGGATTGTGAGAGAAATTTGGTAGAGAGTTCGAGAGAGAAGGAAAAGGTAGAGAGAGAGAGAGATAAGGAGTGAAGGGCTAGAGAAATGGGGATAGCGAAGAGAATGAGAGGTGAAGTGAGGAATGGTAGAGAGAGGAAAGAGGGAAACAAAAAGTCGTGAGGTGTTTGTGAGGTAGCATAGGTAGGGGAGTATGAAAGGGAAGGGGAAATAGCAAGGGGAACTAGCGAGGGGAAAGGGAGAGAAACGTAAAGAGGAAGAAGGGGAGAAAGGGAGGGGAGGCAAAGATAAAGGAAGTGAGGGGAGAGACTGAGGGGAAAGAACAGAAATTCAGTCAGGTGTTGTGTAAGGTCAGAGGTCAAATGTGGAGGGAAAGAGAGGGGAGGGAGGATGGTGGTGTTATGGAGGGAGAGGGGGAAGAGAAGGGAGGGGAGGGGATGGGAAGGGAGAGGCTTTGGGGAGGAAGGGAGGGGCCTTAGGTAGGGAGGAAGGGAGGGGCTATAGGGAGGGATGGGATGGGAAGGGAAAGGCTATATCCTAGTGAGGGAGGGAGGGGATGAGAAGGGAGGGGCTTCAGAGAGGGAGAAAGGTAGGAGCTTCAGAGAGGGAGGGAGGAAAATAGAGGTAGGGAGCCGGGCGTTAAGGGATAGACTCATTTTGTTCTGTCAGACGAGAGAGGAGGACGGGAGAAGGGGGAGAATAGCCAAGTTAGCCAACCTGATTTTTTTTTCTCCATGGGGTATTTTGTTTTCTCCATGGTGTATTAATATTTTTCTCCATTTTTTATTTATTTTTCCATGTTTTTGTTTTGTTTTTTGTGTAGTTATGTTACTGAGACGTTGCAGTAAATAATAAACGAGAGGAAAAAGACATTAAAAGAGGTGGTGGGTATTTTCAAAGATTCCAGATTCCTCCAGATTTTGACAGGAAACAAGAGCCCCCCTGCAGGCGTGCTGGAATTAAAACCTTGATTTCCATAATCCCCGCAGAGCTGTCCAACACTACCCAACACAACAGTAAGCCATCCTTCACCACAACACACAACAGTAAACCATCCTTCACCTCAACACAACAACAATACATTACACAACATAACACTAAGCAATCCTTTACAACACAACACAACACAACACAACATAACACTATGCCATCCTTCACCACTAGCCAACACCACACAACACCACAGATTTTACACCACACTGCACTATCCTACAGAGCACTAGCCATCCTTCACTACTATATAGCCTACACCACAACACCACATTTTTTTACACCACACTACACTCCACAACACTACAATAAGCCCCTCCACAATACCCTATACTATACAAAACCACCCCAACACTAGGACTGTACCCTTGATTAAGTCTAGTCCTGCCCTCCTACTCCTGACCCCCTCTCCTGACCCCCTCTCCTGTCCCCCTCTCCTGTCCTCCTACTCCTGACCCCCTCTCCTGTCCTCCTACTCCTGACCCCCTCTCCTGACCCCCTCTCCTGTCCCCCACCACCCCATCACACACACAGGAGGCTAAAAAAATATATATCGATTAACTATATTCCGAGCAATGTTGTCTTTTAACGTGTATCATGCATAATTAACTCCTCCAAGAGAAATAATCCAACTAAATATAAATACATCATCATTTCAGGGGATTTAAAACATCATCATCATCATCAGTATTTGGTCTGTATACGTGTCAGGGAATAGTATAGGATTATAATATGATACCTGCTATAAATGATCTCACAACACTCCAAATTATTTACATAATATATAGGATGTAGAACCCATCTATAGTCCTATATGTTGTGTTGTAGGTGAATGAACGTGTGTACTAAAAAAGAAAAGTAACTAAATAATTATATATATATAGCACACATTGTATTGTTGTATTGTAAGTGAATGAACGTGAATATCAAATAATTATGTGTATAGGATGTAGAACTCATCATTGTTGTGTTGTAGGTGAATGAACGTGAGTATCAAATAATTATGTGTATAGGATGTAGAACCCACCTGTGTTGTGTTGTCATGTAGCCTAGTGAGCCAGGAGGGTGGAAATGCAAAGTAACGTGGCAGTTTCGAGGTTTAATGTTAAGGGGGTAGGAACGGTAATTCGCTTTGTTATATTGGAGCCCCTTGATAACTCCGAAGTATGCTAGGAAACAGGACCAAATGAACAAAAATAATGGTGTTCTGTTGCTTGGAATAGTTTGTAGTTTGGGGGATTCAGTTGCTCCAGAATTACCAACACAAAACTTCACCCTTAACCGGTCGACAGCCGCTCCTCGACTGACTGACACTGGACTATACACCACCACAGACCACACACACACACACACACACACCAATACAGTAAACACAGATCTAAACTCAGGTAGCGCACAAAGACTCAAGGATATATATACGTGTCATTACTAACCACCTAACGAGCCAATTATTAATCCCACAAGCATATAATATACTACATGGGTGAATGAACTTGTGTGTGTGTGTGTGTTGTTAGGTGTGTTTATAGGTGTTGTGTGTGTGGGTTGTTAGGTGTTGTGTGTGTGTGTGTGTTGTTATTTGTGTTTGTGTGTTTGAAGGAGTGTGTGTGTTGATAGGTGTTGTGTATGTGTGTGTTGTTAGGTGTTGTGTATGTGTGTGTTGTTAGGTGTTGTGTGTGTGTGTGTGTGTGTGTGTGTTGTTAGATGTTGTGTGTGTTTGTGTGTTTGAAGGAGTGTGTGTGTGTTGTTAGGTGTTGTGTATTTGTTTATACTGTAGGTGTTGTGTATGTGTGTGTTGTTAGGTGTTGTGTGTGTGTTTATACTGCAGGTGTTGTGTATGTGTGTGTTTATAAGTGTTGTGTATGTGTGTAGGGGGCCACAATATATACACGAGGGAGATGGGTTGTAATGGTGTCACACGTCCAATTACACACACATCATCCGGGGGGGAGGGGGTGTTGTTGTCGTTGGTACACACACACACACATACAACACCTATAAGCACACACATACACCTTCAAACACACACGCACAACACCTATCAACAAACACACACACACACACACACACACACACACACACACACACACACACACACACACACACACACACACAGACACACACACACACACACAGACACACACACACACACACACACACACACACACACACACACACACACACACACACACGCCTCCTTTTCCAACCCTTGAGAAAGCGAGCAGTTTGCCAGTTTTGATTAAGCTAAGATGGGTGGAATCTATTGTTGGTGAATAAATAGATAGATAGTCCTACTGGTTCCTCCACACAATGCCAGGAAACAGAGGGCCTCAATAATATTAATAGTGGAGATGTTTCTTGGCATAGCTTGGAGGAATGAATGGGCCCTCCAAAAAATTGACCTAAAAGATTTACTATAGCCTAGCCTAACGAGAAGGGCCCTCCTCTGTTTTGCTTTCCAGAACTTTGTAAACATTGGAAAGGAGGGTATAAGAAGGAAGGTATCCACAGAATCAAAGGAATGCAAAACTAGGTGAGAGTGGAAGGAGGAGAGAGAGGAGAGAGGAGGGAGGGAGTTAAGGGGGGGAAGGGAGAGACAGAGAGAGAGGAGAGTAGGAGATATTGGAATAGAAAGATAGAGATAGGAGATAGGGAAAATGGGAGGAACAGAGAGAGAGAGAGAGAGAGAGAGAGAGAGAGAGAGAGAGAGAGAGAGATGGGGGAGGAAAGTTTGTGTGAGTGGAGGAGATGAGGAGGGAGAAAAGACTGGAGTGGGAGGGAGGAGAGGAGGCTTGAGAAAGAGAATGGCCAGACTGAGGCGAGTGGGTGAGTGAGTGGGTGTGTACGTGGGTTAGTGGTTGTGTACGTGGGTGAGTGGATGGCTGTGTACGTGGGTGGGTGAATGGCTGTGTACGTGGGTGAATGGCTGTGTACGTGGGTGAGGAGCTGTGTACGTGGGTGGGTGAATGGCTGTGTACGTGAGTGAATGGCTGTGTATGTGGATGAGTAGCTGTGTATGTGGATGAGTAGCTGTGTAGGTGGGTGAGTGAGTAGCTGTGTATGTGGATGAGTAGCTGTGTATGTGGGTGAGTAGCTGTGTATGTGGATGAGTAGCTGTGTAGGTGGGTGAGTGGGAAGATGAATGTACAGGTGGGTGTCAGAGTAGTCTAGACTAGTACCGGTAGCCTAAGTAAGATAGTAGGCCTATAGTAGGTAATTAGCCTAGTTATGAGAGTAGAAAGCCTATCAATATTAATGGCATTATTATTATTATTATTATTATTATTGTTGTTGTAGTTATTACTATTATTGTTATTGTTGATGTTATTGTATTGCCACTACAGATCTGACCACCACCAAAATAGATGCAAATTATTATTATTATCATTATTATTATTGTTATTATTATTATTATCATTATTATTATTATTATTGTTTTTGTTTTTGTTTTTGTTGTTGTATTGCCACTACACAGATGCAAATTATTATTATTATCATCATCATTATTAATATTATTATTATCATTATTATTATTTTTATTGTGGTTTTTGTTGTTATTGTTGTTATTGTTATATTGCCAGTACGTATCTGACCACCACCTAAATAGATGCCAATTCCGTGTATGTGTGTATTGTGGTAGTGTATAGTGTTTGGAGGCGTGTGTTGTGTTGTGTTGTGTTGCATTGTGTTGTGTTGTGTTGCATTGTGTTGTGTTGTGTTGTGTTGTGTTGTGTTGTGTTGTGTTGTGTTGTGTTGTGTTGTGTTGCATTATGTTGTATTGTGTTGTGTTGTGTTGCATTGTGTTGTGTTGTGTTGCATTGTGTTGCCTTGTGTTGCATTGTGTTGTGTTGTGTTGTATTGAGTTGTGTTGTGTTGCATTGTGTTGCATTGTGTTGTGTTGTCTTGTGTTGTGTTGTGTTGCATTATGTTGCATTGTGTTGTGTTGTGTTGTGTTGTGTTGTATTCACCTCATGCACTGCTGGTGAGAATGTCTTAACCCCTTTAATTTGAGGCGAGACACTGGCCGGTAGAGGGGGCGTTCCAACACACACACACACACACACACACACACACACACACATACACACACACACACACACACACACACACACACACACACACACACACACACACACACACAGACACAAACACACACACACACACACAGACAGATAGACAAAGAGACGCACAGACAGACAGATAGACAAAGCTACTGATAGATGGACAGGCAAAGAAAAGCAACACACACACTGACAGACAGACAGAGATACAGATAAACAGACAGATAGAAAGACAAACAGACAGACAGACAGACAGACAGACAGACATACAGACAGACAGGGGATAATGGGAAGGGAGTGTGGGAAAAGTTTACGTTAGAGAAGCCGTGGGAAGGGAAGGGAAGGGAAGGGAAGGAGAATAATAATTGTGACGTCATTCATCTTTGTTATGGTGACGTCAGCAAGGTTCGTGACGGGCTCTGATTTCGTCGTCTGTATACACACACGTATAGAAACACATACACACATTATATACTTACACATACATACATACAGATACATATACACTTACAGAAACACACCCACACATACACAGAATCACACACACAACAAAAAAGCACACATACATACATACACACACATACTTACAGTAACACACACATACTTACAGTAACACACATTTACAGTGACACCCACCCACA
>JAWZYT010004627.1:5000-65000 GCA_034508575.1 Petrolisthes manimaculis
CCCACCCTCCATCCACTTTTCTTCCCCTCCCCCCCCTCCCCCCCCCTCCCCCTTTCCTACACTTCCGCCCCCTTTTCCTCCCCTCCCCCCCGCCCCCTCTGCCCTCCCCCCCACCCCCACGACCCCCTGCGTTCGTTGCTCTCTCTTTGTTTCTCCTGCCTTTGTGTGTGTGTGTGTGTGTGTGTGTGTGTGTGTCTGGTTGGTTGGTTGGCGCACCTTTCTTGTCTGCTCTGCTGTCTTTTTTTTTCTCCTGTCTGTCTATCTATGTGTGTGTGTATGTGTGTCTTTTTTTCCCTCCTGTATGTGTGTGTGTGTCATTTTTAGTCTCGTGTGTTTTTGTGTTTTATTTTGTAGAGTTTGCGTGTGTTCTCTCTCTCTCTCTCTAACTTGGCTTTCATGTGTCTGCTATCTCTCCTCATCTCTCTCTCTCTCTCTCTCTCTCTCTCTCTCTCTTCTCTCTCTCTCATCTCTCTCTCTCTCTCTCTCTCTCTCTCTCTCTCTCTCTCTCTCTCTCTCTCTCTCTCTCTCTCTCTCTCTATTTTGTATTCAGTTTTTTTTTTCAATAGTCACTTTATTATTATTATTATTATTATTATTATTTTCTCTGTCTCCTCTCCTTGTTCTTATTTTTCCCCACTTATTGTCCTCCTCTTTTTCCTCCTCCATTTTATATTTTTATCTGATTTTCCTTTTATTCCCTTTTCCTTATCTTCCTTTATCTTCCTTCCTTTTCTTTATCTTCCTTCTTTTCCTTTATCTCCCTTTCCTTATCTTTCTTCTTTTCCTTTATTTTCCTTCTTTTCTTTATCTCCCTTTCCTTATCTTTCTTTTTTTCCTTTATCTCCCTTTCCTTATCTTTCTTCTTTTCCTTAATTTTCCTTCTTTTCCTTTATCTCCCTTTCCTTATCTTTCTTCTTTCCTTATCTTTCCCCTTATTCCCTCTTTCATTAATTCAGACACAGAGCCCTCTGGTAATTATCTTCCTCCCTCTCTTCTTCCCTTTATCCGTCTATCTTTATCACCATCTTCGCTTTTTTTCCTTCATTCACTAATTGCTTCCTTTTTTTTTCACACCTTTACCTCTTCCGTTGTTACCCTCCTTCCTTCATTCTCTTATATTCCTCAGTTTTTCCTTTCTTCCTTTATATCTTTCTTCCTTCCTTCCTTTCCTTCCTTCCCTCCTTTCTTTTCTCTCCTTTCCTTCCTTCCCTCCTTTCCTTCCTCTCCCTCTCCTTCCTTCCCTCCTTTCTTTTCTCTCCTCTCCTTCCTTCCTTCCTTTCTTTTCCTCGCCTTCCTTTCTTCCTTCCTTCCTTTTCCTCCTTCTTTCCTTCCTTCCTTTTCTCCTTCATTCCTTTATTTCTTTCATCCTCTTTTCATTCCATCATATGTTTACTTTCCTTCCTTCCTTTCTTCCTTCCTTCTTTATTGGTTTCTTTTACTTCTTCTCTGCCGTTCTTCATCCTTTATTCCTTCCTGTTTTTCCTCTCCCTCCCTTTCTTCTTTATTCTTACATTTCCTTCTTCCCCTTTAATCTTCCCTCTTCTCTCAGTTTTTTACCTTTTGTCCTTCCTTCAGTTCCTCTTCTCTCCTTTCCTACCTGTCTTCCTCTATCCCCCCTTTTTTCCTTTTTTTCCCTACCTTCCCTCTCTCCCTTTCTCACTTCCTCCCTTTCTCACTTTCTCCCTTCTCACTTCCTCCCTTTCTCTCTCCCTTCCTCTCTCCCTCCCTTTCTCTCCGTTCCTCTCTCCCTCCCTCCCTCCCTCCCTCTTCTTCCTTCCTCTTCCTATCTTTTACCTCTTCCTTTCATACCTTGCTGCCTTCCTCCCTCCCTCCCAATTTCCATCCCTCTTTTCCTCTTCCAATCCTTCCTTCTCCCAATCCTCCCTCCTTCCTCGCTTTCTCTCTCCCTCCTCCTCGCTCTCTCTCTCTCCCAATTTCCTTCCCCTCTCTCCTTCCTCACTCAATCTCTCAATTTCTCTTCCTCCATCTCTCAATTTCCCTCACTTTCCCTCACTTTCATTTCCCCCATCTCTTTTCCTCCCTCTCTATCAATATCCCCCTTACCTTTCCCTCTCCATCAACATACCCCCTCTTCCTCCCACTCAATCCCCTCCCTTTCCTCTCTCTATCAATATCCCACCTTCCTTTCCTCCCTACCTACCTACCTACATCTCCCAACACTTTCCCCTTCATTCCCTATAATATACCTTTTATTTATGCCCTGAACACAATATAGCATCTATAGTACAGTACATTGTTGACCTCTTTACGTAATACCTCCTTCCTGCCTCCCTCCCTCCCTCCCTTCCTCCCTGCCTGCCTTTCTTCCTTTCTTGTGTAATGCTGGTGAGGCAGACGGTCCTATTGATTTCCTCCCAGGTCAGGGGTCAGGGTCACGAAGGGGGGGGGGAGGAGGAGGAGGAGGAGGAGGAGAGGGGAGGAGAGGGGAGACATTAAAGGTAAGGGCAGCAAGGTAATGACTGAGGGATGGTGGTGGTGGTGGTGGAGAGGTAGGTAGGCTATAGGTAGGGATGAATGGATGGATGGATGGATGGTTGAATGGATGGACAGATAGGGATGGATGAATGAATGAATGGATGGATGGATGAATGGATGGATGGACAGATATGGCTGGATAATGAATGGATGGATGGACTGGTAGGGATGGATGAATGAATGGATGGATGGACAGATATGGCTGGATAATGAATGGATAGATGGACAGGTAACGATGGATGGATGGACTGGTTGGGATTGTGTGTGTGTGGATGGACAGGTAAGGATTGTGTGTGTGTGGATAGAGAGGTAGGGATTGTGTGTGGATGGGTGATTGGTTGGTGGGTGATAAAGAAGAGGGATTAGCTAATAGTAGGATTAGTGGATAATTGTAGGTTGGGTGGAAGGAAGGATAGGGTAGAATAGAAAGGATAGGGTAGGATGGATTGGTTGGTAGGTAATAAAGAGGGATAGAGATGGATGGTTTGTAAGGTAGGTAAGGATAAGGTAGGGTAATGAGGGTGGATAGGTAAGGTAGATAGGGATGTAGGGAAGGTGCGTGACAGAATAGAGAGAGAGAGAGAGAGATAGAGAGAGAGAGAGAGAGAGAGAGAGAGAGAGAGAGAGAGAGAGAGACTACTGTATGCATAACTTTTTTGTTCACACTTTCCATCGATTTTCAGAATTGGAGAACGTTTGATTTTGACTGGAAGACGGAGGAATGTGTGTCAGAGAGAGAGAGAGAGAGAGAATAAAGTGGGGAAGAAGAGAGAATGGAAAGAGGGCAATTAAGAGAAAGAAAGATATAATGGGAGAGACAATAAGTAATGAGAGAGGGAAATATAAGAGAGAAAGAAGAGAAAGGAGAGTGGGAGAGAAAGGATGGAGATGGGAGAATGAAAAGATGAAGAAAGAGGGAGAGAAAGGATAAAGATAGAGAGGGAGAGAAAGGATGGAGAGGGGAGAGGGAAATGAAGAAAGTGGGAGGGAAAGGATGGAGAGGGGAGAGGGAAATGAAGAAAGTGGGAGGGAAAGGATGGAGAGGGGAGAGGTCAGCAACATACTAGCACAAATTATTGATTTCAAAGAGGAATGTGGAGGGAGGGATGTGAGGGAAGGAGGAGTGAAGGAGGATGTGAGGAAGGGAGAGAGGGAGGGACTGAAGGAGGGATGAGGGAGGGAGGAGAGAGAGAGATGGATGTGAGGGAGGGAGGGAGTGAAGGAGGGAGGAGGAAGGAAGGGAGAGAGAGAGAGGGATGTGATGGAAGTGGCGGTGAAGGAATGTTTGTGTGTGTGTGTGAGAGAAAGAGAGAGAGAGAAAGAGAGGCGGGCGGTGAAATGTGAGTGATGGATGAATATTGTATAGGAAAGAGAGAGAGAGAGAGAGAGAGAGAGATAGAGAGAATATTTAAAGAGGGGTAAAGTAAGGAGTAAAAAGAGGGAATAAACATAGGAAAGGAGAGGAAAGAAGATAGAAGGCTATATAATAATGATGATGATATAAATGAGAGAAGATACGAAATACAGAGAGAATGAAAAGAAAAACAGAGAAAAGTAGAGAAGAGAAAGAAAGAATGAAAAGTAGAAAAGTAGAGGAGAAAGAATGTAAAGTAGAAAAGAGAAAAAGAGAGAATGAAAAGTAGAAAAGAGGAAAGGAAAGAATGAAAGGGAGAGAATGAAAAGTAAAAAAGTAGATAGGAGAGAATGAAAAGTAGAAAGAGGAAAAGAGAGAATGAAAAGAGAAAAGGAGAGAAGATGAATAATACGATATGAAGAGACGGACAGACAGAAAAAGAGAAAGAGGGAGAGGGAGTCTGAGGAGCGTCTGGAAGGGAGAGTAGCTTGTGAGAGAGAGAGAGAGAGTGTGTCTGGAAGGGAGAGTTGGTGGTGGTGGTGAGAGAGAGAGAAAAGGGAGAGAGAGAGAGAGAGAGAGAGAGAGAGAGAGAGAGAGAGAGAGAGAGAGAGAGAGAGAGAGAGAGTGAGTGTGTGTCTGGAAGGGAGAGTTGATGGTGGTGGTGGTGGTGGTGGGAGGCCTCATACCTTTTGACGTCACCAGTGGCCGTTTCCCATGACTCATTCCTCTTGTCTGTCTGGCTGGCTGTGTGTGTGTCTGTCTGTCTGTATGTATGTCTGATGTGGTCTGCTACTGCTGGTGTTGGTGTATGGTTTGTGTTGGTGTATGGTTTGTTGTGTTTGTGGTGTGTTTTGTGTGGTTTGTTGTGTAGTTTGTGTTTGCTTTAATGTATGGTGTGTTTGTGGTTGTTGGTGTGTGTTGGTGTAGCCTATGGTTTGTTGGTGTTTATATTGTAGGCTATAGTTTGTGTTTGTTATAATGTATGGTTTGTTGTGGATAGTGTTTTCTGGTGTTGATGGTGTGGTTTGACCCTGTTGTGGTCTGATAGTATTGGTGTAATCAGGTATTCTACTAAGTAAGGTCTGGTGTGGTGGTATTGTTATTAAAAGTATGGGCTGGTGTATGATTTATTGTAGTGGTGTGGTTTGATGGTGTTTGGAATTGGTGTGATCTGGTGTGTGTGGTGGGTGGTATTGTTAAGTTAAAGGTATGGTCTGGTATGTAGGAGGCCTGGTATAGTGGTGGTAGTTTGTTTTGTTGGTGTAAATTGGTATTGTTTGTGTTTGGTGTGGTGTTGTATGTACTGGTGTAGTTTGGTGTTGATGTAGGATGTCATAGAAGCTGAGTGTGCCTGTGTTGATAGCTGTGGTGTTAACTGTGGTTTAGACTGGTGTTAGCTGTGGTATTGGCTGTGGTTTAGACTGGTTTTAACTGTGGTGTTAGTTGTGGTGTTGGTTATGGTGTTAGTTGTGGTGTTAGGTGTAAAGATGCTAAGGAAATCAAACATTAATTTAACACGATAATACCCTCACCTCCTAGCACGGTTATTGACCACATGCTCTCTCTCTCTCTCTCTCTCTAGTGTAGTGGGTGGGGGGAGAGGGGAGGGCACGGGGAGTAGAGCAAGAAGCACAGGTAGTGGGGAGAGCCAGACAGGTACTGAGGTGGGGAGGAGGGGAGGGGAGGGATGAGGTGGATAGGGTGCAATGCAGTAGTACTGGGTTATGGAGACTCTCTCTCTCTCTCTCTCTCTCTCTCTCTCTCCAAACACACACACACATCTTTCTCGTCCCCTAAAATATATCTTCACACACACCACACACACAACTGTCTTCACCCGCCCTTACATCACTCGTCTTCCCACACATTTTCTTTACACACACACCACACACACACACACACACATATACATACACACACACATCCTCCCTATCTCTCTCTCTCTCTCTCTCTCTCTCTCACACACACACACACACACACACACACACACACACACAGACACACACACCTGCCTTCAGTAGTATTCTTCCCACACTTGTCCTATACACCTGTAGCTTCTCATATACCATTTTATTTACCTACATACTTTCACTCCTCGCCTTATATTCTCTCCTTTCTCTTCCCTTCTCTTATATTTTCTCTTATCTTCTTACCTTTTCTCTTCTCTCATTTCTTTTCTTCTTATATTTTCTCTTATCTTCTTACATTTTCTCTTCTCTCTTTATCAATTTCTTATCTTCTCCTTTTCTTCTCTTCTAATTTTCTTCTCTTCTCTCTTTTCTCTTCTCTTTTCCTTCTCTTCTCTTTTCCTTTTCTTTTTTCCTTTTCTTTTTTCCTTTCTTCTTCTCTCCTTCCCTAATCAAGTATTTATTGCAACACTCATATGACTATAAATGATATTTTCCTGCAAACGATGGATATTATTTTACCTACATGTATTCCATAACTATTTTAAATATTATTTTATATTTACTCTTTTAAAAACATTCAGTTTTAATGTTATTTTATATTTACTCTTTAAACAACATTCAATTTTAATGATATTTTTTATTAATTTACTCTCTTTTAACAACATTCAGTTTTAATGATATTTTATATTTACTCTTTTAAAAAACATTGAGTTTTAATGATATTTTATATTTACTCTCTTTTAACAACATTCAGTTTTAATGATATTTTTTATTAATTTTACTCTTTTAAAAAACATTGAGTTTTAATGATATTTTATATTTACTCTCTTTTAACAACATTCAGTTTTAATGATAATTTTATTTACTCTCTTAACTTTTTTTATATCAACTGTAATTTTATATTTATTGTAATTTTATGTACTACTGTAATTTCATATTCACTCATAGCAAACCTAATTTACTTTTCTATGTTATTTAATGTATATAATGTTTGACGAGTAGACGACTGTCTACCCATAATATGTAGGTACTGACTGTAATAGCCACTACCCTGTGGAAAAATAAATTAATTTGAATTTGAATTTGAATTCCCTGCTCTTCCCTCTTCTCTCTCCTTCTTTCTCTTACGTGTCTTTTATCTTTGCTTACATTCACATCTCCCTTCTCTCCTTTATTCCTCATCTCTTCTTTCCCTCTTTCTTTTAACTTTACTCACATTTACCTTCTACCTCTTCCCCATCCCTCCCCTTTCCTTCCACAACCTATCCCATCCTCTCCTTACCTATCCCTTTCATCCTTTCCTATCCCTCCCCTTCCCTTCGACAACCTATCCTATCCTCCTCCCCCTCCTATCGTCCTCCCCCTCCTATCGTCCTCCCCCTCCTATCGTCCTCCCCCTCCTATCCTCCGTCCCCCTCCTCCTCTTACCTATCCCCCCCCCTCCCCCTCCGTTACATAACCTGACGGCAGCTTTCCCTTGTTTCCTGAAACTGGTCTCCCCCTCCCCCTCCCTCTCCATCCCTCCCCCTCCCTTCCCCTCCCCCCTCCATCCCTCTCCCTCCATCCCTCCCCCTCACCGTGGTGCTTGCGCCATGGTTGTCTCTCTCTCCATCCCCTCCCTCTCCTTTATAGTTTACTCTTCTACTCTCCCTCCTTTCTCCCTTCTCCCTCTTTCCTCCCCTCTCCCTCTTTCTCCCTTCTCCCTTTTCCTCCCTTTTCCCTCTTTCCTCCCTTCTCCCACTTTCCTCCCTTCTCCCACTTTCCTCCCTTCTCCCACTTTCCTCCCTCTCCAACTTTATTTCCATTTCCCTCCTTCCCCTCTCCCCCTTTCCTCCCCCTATCACTCCTTCCTTTCCTCCCCTCTCCGTCCTTCCTTCCATTTCCCTCCTTCTTTACTCTCCCGTTTGCTTCCCCTCTCCCTCTCACCTTCCCCTCTTCCTCTCTCTCTTTACTTTGCTCTTGTACTCTACCTTCTTCCCCATTCCCTTCTTCCCCTTCTTCTTTACTATACTTTCCCTCACTCTTGTAGCCTCGTAAGGACCAGTAGGTGTGTTGCTGTTTGAATGTCCTCTGTATTTCCTCTCCCTCCTTCCCTTCTTCCTCTTTATCTCTCCCCTCTTCCTTTCCCTCCTTCGCCTCTTCCTTTCTCCACCCATCTAGTTTGTTCTCCTTTACTCTCCCTCCTTCCCCCACCACTCCTATCCCCTCCCCTCCCCTCCCCTCCAACGCTATCTCCCTCCTTCTCCCTCCTATGAATTTACTGTTTGTTCTCCTCTCCATCCCTCCCTCCTCTCCCTCATTTTTTCCTTCTTCTTCCTTTCCTTCTTCCTCTTCCTTCGCGTTTGCCCTTTCCTTACCTTCCCTCCCTCCCCCTTCCTCTTCTCTCACCTCCTTTCCTCTATTCTCCCTTCCTCTCTCTCCTCCATTTCTCTCCCTCTCCCCCTGCCCTCTTCTCCCTTTCCCCACTCCCTCTTTCCCCTTCCCACCCCTCCCCATCACGCTTGAACTCTTTCCTTCTCCCCCTCCCCCCATCTCCCCCCTCTCCCCCCTCTTCCCCATCTCCCCTAACCTCCCCCCTCTCCCCCTAACCTCCCCCCTCTCCCCCCTCTCCTTCGTGCTTGCCAGTCTGCTTGTGTTGTCTGCTGCCATCCACACACAGCTGCTTTTTCCTCTCTCTCTCTTCTCTCTCTGTTCACTTATTTTTCTCTTCTTTATTTTATATTTATTTTATACTCCTTCCTCTTTCCTCTTCCTCCACTCTTTCTCTTATCATCCTCTTCTCTCTTTCTCTTATCATCTTCCACCTTTATTCCTCCTTTTTTTCTTCTTACTTTTCTGTTGCTCCTCTTCCTTTCCTCATTTTCTACCCATTTTCCTCCTCCTGTCCTCTTCCTCTGTTGCTCCTCCTCTTTTCCTCTTATATTTTTCCTCTTCCTGTCTTCCTACTCCTCTTTTCTCTTATATTCTTCCTACTCCTTCCTCTTCCTGTCTTCCTACTCCTCTTTTATCTTATATTCTTCCTACTCCTTCCTCTTCCTGTCTTCCTACTCCTCCTTCCTCTTATATTCTTCCTCTTCCTCTCTTCCTACTCCTCTTTTCTCTTATATTCATCCTCTTCCTCTTCTCTTCTGTCTGTGTGTGCTGACTTTTAATGTGGTTGCTCTTCTCCTTCCTCCTCCTTCTCCTCCTCGTGTTTCTCTCTTCCCTCTCCTCCTCGTGTTTCTCTCTTCCCTCTCCTCCTCGTGTTTCTCTCTTCTCTCTACCTTCTCCTTGATCTCTTGTCGTGCCCTCCCTCTTGTCATGCATGTCCTTCCTACCTGTCTGTCTGTCTGCCTGTCTGTCTGTCTGCCTGTCTGTCTGTCTAGTGTCCTTTATATGTCTCTGTCTGCCTGTTTTTCTTATATATATATTTTTTGTATATTATCTGCTTGTCTGCCTTCCATAATGTCCCATCTTATTTTCTCTCTCTCTCTATCTATCTATCTATCTATCTATCTATTTATCTGTCTGTCTGCCTATTTTCTTTTATCTCTGCCTGTCTATCTGTTTGTTTGATCGTTTGTTTGCCTGTCTGTCTGCTTGCTTTTCTGCCTACATGCCTGCCTTCTTGTCTGTCTCAAATTACACACTTGACTTTCTTATTATCTCTCTTCCTACTTTCTTTCCTTCGTTTCTGTCTACCAGCCTTCTTGCTTCTACTGTCTGTCTGTCTGTTTATCTGTCTGTCTCTGTTTGCTTGTATGTCTGTCTATTTATTTCTGTCTGTTTGATTGTATGTATCTGTCTGTCTGTCTGATTGTATGTCTGTCTGTCTATCTATCTATCTCTGTCTCTGCTTGTCTGTTTATCTCTGTCTCTGCTTGTCTGTCTGTCTGTCTGTCTGCGTGTGTAGTGTGTTGGAGATGAGATTAGTGTTGTGTGTGTCTTACTTCTTTGTGCTCTCTCTCTCTCTCTCTCTCTCTCTCTCTCTCTCTCTCTCTCTCTCTCTCTCTCTCTCTCTCTTCCCCTGGTCCTCTCTTTTCTCCTCCATTCCCTTCCTTCTTCCCTTCTTGCATCATTTCTCTGCTTTCTCTGTCTCCTCTCCCAATCCACCTCCTCTCTCTCTCTCTCCCTTCTTATCTCCCCTCCCTCCTCTCTCCCTCCTTACATCATATCTCTCCTTCCAGCTCTCTCTCCCTTCTTGTCTCCTCTCCCTCCCCTCTCCCTCCTTGCATCATTTCTCTCCCCTCGCCTCATTGGTCTCCTCCTGTATCATTCCTCTCCTCTCCCTTCCTTCCTTTCCTCTCCTTTCCTCTCTTTTCCCTTTCATTCCTTCCTCTCTTCCTTCCTTCCTCTCTTCCTTCCTTCTTATCTCCTTCCTTCCTCCCTCCCTCCCTCCCTCCCTCCCTCCCTCCCTCCCTCCTCTCCTCTCCTCTCCTTCCTTCCTTCTCCTCTCCTTCCTTCCTTCCTTCCTTCCTCCCTCCCTCCTCTCTTCCTTCCTTCCTTCCTTCCTCTCCTCTCCTTCCTTCAATCCTTCCCTCCCTCCCTCCCTCCCTCCCTCCCTCTTATATTTTCTTTTCATTTCCTCCTATTCATATCCTTCTTATTGTTTCTTCTCGCTCTCCTGTTTCTTATCCTTTCTCATGTGTCTTACTTCCTTTTGTCTCCTTTCCCCACATTTATTTATTTCTTTCCTTCCTTTTCGATTCTCTCCATTCCTTATTCTTCTTTCTTACTTCTTCCTCTTTGCTTTTCCTATTTCTCCTATTTGTTGCTTCCCAGTCTCTCCATTCCCCACCTTTCTTTCTTAATTCCTTCTCTCTCCTCCTTTCCCTTTTCTCCTCTTTCTTTATTACTTCACCTTTATTCCAATCCTTCGTTGTTGTTTCTATTCAAATTATCATCTTCCTTCTTAATTATTCCTATTTTTATTTATTCCCTATAATTATATACTCATTATTATTCTCATTCGTCCCTCTCTCATTTCTCCATTACTCGTTTTCCTTCACTTCTACAACTATCCTTTTTTTTTTTTTTCATCTGTTACAGTGTCTGTCTTTCATTTCCCCATTTTATATCTTTTACCTCTCTTGTGTTTCGTATTTTTATGATATTTCACTTTCCCACTGTTAATTCCTTCCCTGTTCCTTCATTCCTTCATCTTTTCTCACTCTTTCTTATCTTGTATCTTCTGTTTTTCTTTATTATCCTACCTCCCCATTGGCAATTCCCTCTCTCACTTTTCCCTCACTTCTCCCTCTCTTTTCCTCTCACTTTTCCTTTCACTTTTCCACTCATTTCTCCCTCACTTTTCCTCTCACTTTTCCTCTCACTTCTCCCTCACTTTTCCTCTCACTTTTCCCCTCTCACTTTTCCTCTCACTTTTCCTCTCACTTTTCCCCTCTCACTTTTCCTTCCCCTCAATGACATTAGTTCTCTGTCCCTCATTCCTCTGTCTAATCTCTCTCTCTCACATTCCCCTCTTCTGTATTACGATGTGGTTTTATTTACATTGTTTTTTCCCCTCATTTTTATTCTCTCTCTCTCTCTATCTCTATCTCTATCTCTATCTCTATCTCTATCTCTCTCTCTCTCTCTCTCTCTCTCTCTCTCTCTCTCTCTCTCTCTCTCTCTCTCATTTTCCCCTCCTTTGTATCTTCTGTGTTTTCTTACTTTTCTCCCACCCATTCCTCCTTCCTCTCCCCCCACCATTCCTCCCTCCTCCCCCTCCCCCCCACCATTCCTCCTCCCTGCTCCCCCTCCCCCCACCATTCCTCCTCCATCATTTTGTATCTAATAATCTAACACCCTGCCCCTGTCCCACCATCCATGTCGTGGCGTCTCCTGTTTCATGGTGATACATACAAATGGTGTGTGTGTGTGTGTGTGTGTGTGTGTGTGTGTGTGTGTGTGTGTGTGTGTGTGTGTGTGTGTGTGTACCCTTTGTGATGTAGAATAGTGTTTGTGTTTTGTTTGTGTGTCTGTTTGTTGTACCCTGTGTCATGTAGAATAATGTGTGTGTGTGTCCATCCTGTGTGATGTAAAATAGTGTGTGCGTGTGTATGTGTGTTAAGTATGAAGTGTGTTAATTTGTGTTCGTGTGTTTACCATATGGGATTTAGAGAGAGAGAGAGAAAAAAAAGAGTATGGAGATGGTGTTGTGACAAGTGTGAAGTCAGTGTATAGTGTGTTTGGTGTAGCAGACAGACAGGTGTGTGTGTGTGTGTGTGTGTGTGTTAGAGAGAGAGAGAGAGAGAGAGAGAGAAGGTGCATGGTGGTGAGTAGTAGAGTGTAGTAACAGGAATGTGTGTGTGTGTGTGTGTGTGTGTGTGTGTGTGTGTCTGTGGCGACGGGAGAGTGGATATGAATGTCAGAGAGGAGGGGGGTTTGGAGAGGTCTGGCGCCAGTAAGGAGAGAGAGAGAGAGTGAGAGTGAGTGAGTGAGTGAGTGAGGAAGGAAGGTGCCTAATGTTTGTATAAATATGGTAACTGTAAGGAGTGTTCGAGGCCACCAACACAACACACACACACACACACACACACACACACACACACACACACACTATTCTACAACACACACACACACTATTCTACAACACACACACACACTATTCTACAACACACACACACACACACACACACACACACACACACACACACTGGAATGTAAACAAACTACTTCAGGTTACATTCAATTCATTCCACGTCAACCAAGAGTCGAATTTGTAACCCATAAACGAAAGAGATATTATTATTATTATTATTATTATTATTTGTTGTGTTTGGTGTCTTGTGTTAGTTCAAGTGTTATTCAGTCGTTGTTGCTGTATTAAAAAAGAGAGAGAGAGAGAGAGAGAGAGAGAGAGAGAGAGAGAGAGAGAGAGAGAGAGAGAGAGAGAGAGAGAGAGAGATTTTGTAGGATAAGTGGAGAGAGAGAGAGAGAGAGATTTTGTAGGATAAGTGGAGAGAGAGAGAGAGAGAGAGAGAGAGAGATTTTGTAGGATAAGTGTGGACTGGTAATTCCTCCACTTTTGACTATATACCTTTAAAGTGGATTCAATCTTATAGTAACATGTCTGGTCTCATTGTTTGTTGAGGATAAAAGGGTTTAGGTGACTACGAGAAGCAAGACATCAAAATATAACCTCTTAATTAAACAGTTGTGCATTAATTAATTAAGGAACCTCAGAAATTTGGAGGTAAACGAGTCCTTCAAATATTGCCATGAAACACCCCCTATAGGGAAGGAGTGTGTTTCGTGGTATAGTCAGGTGGAATCAGAACCCTACAATTTCCATATAGGCCTACCCTACAAGATCACTGGGTCCTTTAAAGGGGGTAATATTGGGTTGGTAATTCTGGAGCAACTGATTCCTCCAAAAATGTCCAAGCAACAGGTCGGTATCCATTATTCTTGTCAATCTGATCCTGTTTCCTGCATGGCATATATACTTTGGAGGAGGAATCAGTGTTCTCCAAAGTACCCAATGTTATACTATTCGGTGTTAGTAAATTTGGAGCAACTGAATCCTCCAAACTATTCCAAGCAACAAAACACCATTATTTTCTTAGTGGAGGTGAGAGGGAGTGGAAGGGAGGAGCGTGAGAGGAAGGGGAGGGGAGTGTGAGAGGAAGGGGGGCAGTGTGAGAGGGAAGGGGGGCAGTGTGAGAGGGAAGGGAAGTGAAGGGTGTGTGTGTGTTCTTTCTCATTACCATACTCTTGTCGTTCATTCGTCATAATTATATTTTGGTCAGTACTTGGTGGTGGTGTTTGGTTCAGATGAATTATAGTCACCACCACTACTACTACTACTACTATCACTACTACTACTACTATTATCACTACTACTACTATTATTATTACTACTACTACTACTACTACTACTATTATCACTACTACTACTACTATTATCACTACTACTACTATCATCACTACTACTACTACTACTATCATCATCACCATATAGGCTATTATTACCACCACCATCACCACTCCTAACACGACCACCTCTCTCTCTCTCTCTCTCTCTCTCTCTCTCTCTCTCTCTCTTCTCTCTCTCTCTGTTCCACTTACTCCAATCATGGCTGTCCAGTTATCCACTTTCAGAGCTTGTACCCTTCATTCCCTTGTCCTCATCTCACTCTCTCTCTTCTCTTCTCTTCTCTTCTCTTCTCTTCTCTTCTCTTCTCTTCTCTTCTCTTCTCTTCTCTTCTCTTCTCTTCTCTCTTCTTTTCTCTTCTCTCTTCTTTTCTCTTCTCTCTTCTTTTCTCTTCTCTCTTCTCTTCTTTTCTCTTCTCTTCTCTCTTCTCTTCTCTTCTCTCTTCTCTTCTCTTCTCTTCTCTCTTACTTAGATTCATATTTCTCTTCCTCATCCCCATTCCTCCTGACCAACACACGTGCCTGTCGATATACACACAGAGTGTTTTTAATTAAACATTAAACATATTTGGAGCCACATCCTGACTCAGACAGACAGAGTTCTCCCCAAATATAATGATGTCTCGTTGCCAGTTTGTACCTTTGGTGAAAAATTTTGGTGTATACTCACGCAACATATTATATAACCAAACCAATAACACAACCTCCATGCAAAGATTATTTATTTATACACACGCTTAACATACGAACGTTTTATACATCATACAGACACATTAACATTTTTTTCTACACTTGGGTTGTGTAGTCATTGTGGAGTGTTTGTTTATTTTTTCAGATGTGTTGTCATCGTGGAATTGTTGTGTTGTGGCGAGTGTGTGGTGGTGGTGTATGGTGGTGTGTGGTGGTGTATGTGGTGGTGGGTATGGTGACCAGATGTTGGGGTGACGTGGTGGTGGTGTGTGGGAGTTGTGGCTTATGGTGAAATATGGTGTTGAATTTACACATTGATAAAGGATTACGTAAGGCCTTTGTTTATATAAGGACAGTAGGTTATTGTATACTGTACTTATGAGTGGAAGGGTGCTGTAGTGGTTAGGTAGGTAGGTAGGTAAGTAAGTAAGTAGATAGGTAGGTAAGTAGGTACGGTAGGTGTAGTAATGGGTGAAATAGTGGGGTGGTTTTGATGGTGGTGTTAGTGGTGGTGATGGTAAAAATGATTAATAGATAAACGTGGTGGTGGTGGTGTTGATAGTGATAATGAAAGTAGTAGGTTTAGCAACAAAAGCGGTGGTGGTGGTGGTGGTGGTGGTGATTATTTTGATGTTGACGTGATATGTTAGCATCAGTAGAAATGAAGGAACTGAAAGGTGGTGATAGTGGTGGTAGGAGTGGTATATATAGGTTAGTTAGCAACAGAAGTGGTGGTGGTGGTGATGGTGGTGATGAGAGGTATGGTATATAAGTAGGATAGCAAGAGTAGAACTGGTGATAGTGGTAGTTCTTGTGATAGTAGGTACTGTAGGTAGGAAAACAACACAAGAAGAAGTGGTGTTGTTGATTTAAGGGGAGAGTATACTTTTGGTACATTGGAGTGCCTTGATTCCTCCAAAGTACACCAGTAAACAGAACCAGATGAACAAAAATAATGGTGGACTGTTGATTGGAATAGTTTGGAGGAATCATAATCTCCAAAAATACAAAACTATACCCTCCCCTTAAGAAGTGATGGTAGTGGTAATAATAGTGGTGGTGATTATGATATATAGAATTGGGGTGGTAGTAATGGTGATATTGGTGGTGGTGACACAAAGGGTATATAGGTAAGTAGGATAGCAACAAACAGTACCTGGAACCCATAGTAAAGGTAAAGGAGTAAGGGGAGTGATGATGAGAGGAGGGGGGGTGAAGATCCAAGTCAGCTGTTGTTACGAGGTACATCACAGTGTTTACAGTTGGTACCTCCACCCACACCCACACTGTGTCTACTCATATTTATAGGCTATACCAAACTCAACCCCTTACCTTCCTTATATTCTCTCTCTCTCTCTATTTTTTTTTTTTTTTGTTCAGTATCTCATTCCTTCCTTTACTTCCTTCCTTCCTTCCTTCCTTCCTTCCTTCCTTCCTTCCTTCCTTCCTTCCTTCCTTCCTTCCTTCCTTCCTTCCTTCCTTCCTTCACCTCTTTCTTCTCAAACACATTTTTAGTCCACAACACAACAAAGGGAAATAAATAAATAAATAAATAAATAAATATGTCTCTGCCAACGTAGCTACTTCATTCTTCTTTGTCTGTTATTAGGATTTCTATTTTATTTTTATTTTTATTATTTGTTTTTTGTTTTTTACTTGTCGTACCGTATACATGCAGTACACCTCAGTCTGAGTACACATGGGGAAAGTGTGTGTGTGTGTGTATGTGTGTGTGTGTATGTGTGTGAGAGAGAGAGAGAGAGAGAGAGAGAGAGAGAGAGAGAGAGAGAGAGAGAGAGAGAGAGAGAGAGAGAGAGAGAGAAAGCCATTGGTTGGTATTTCCACATGTATGATTTTAGAGACAGACAGACAGACATACAGACAGAGACACAGACATAAACATTGATATTAACACATGTACAGTATAATAATACTAATACTAATAATAACAACCATCTCTTGTTTTCTTGGTTCAGGTTGCTGGGACGCCTCTCACGTGTACTGCCCATCCAACTGCTCGGCCAAGAACGCCGTCCACAACACCTTCTTCTGTTGCTGTTCTGGAGACTTGTGTAACGAAGACGTGACTCTACATCAAGCACCCATCATATCAGAGTACACCTATCAACCAGGTGTGTTATTTAGAAGGGAGGGGTAAGAGGAAGGTGGGTAAAGCAGGGAAGAGGGGAGGAAAGGAGGGTAAGAGGGGAGAGAAAGGTGGATAAAGGGAGTGAAATGAGGGTGGAGGGAGGGGAGAACAGTCGGGTAAGAGAGGAAAGAAAGGAGGGGAGAAAGGTAGGGTAAGAGGGGAGGTCAAGATAGGTAGGATAAGGCAGGTAGTGGGGGAGTGATGAGGCAGAGTGGGGGGAGTGGTGGAGGAAGGAAAGGTGAGGGGGGGGAAAGTGGGAGTGGTGGAGGAATGAAAGGTAAAGATGGAGGGGGAAAGTGGAAGTGGTGGAGGAATAAAAGGTGAGGGAGAAGTGGAACACCAGAAAGTACTCCCATAATCGATGCAATAAATCACAACGAAAATGGAGTAGCATGAAGTAATTTTAGACACTGATGTTAGAGCATTGACGTACATACATACATACATACATACATACATACATACATACATACAGTATTGAAGAAAATCAAGGCTATACTCGGTTCAAAATTTGTGTCCTAATGGCCTCATCTATCTATCTATCTATCTATCTATATTTCTATCTATCTATCTATCTATCTATATTTCTATCTATCTATCTATCTATCTATCTATCTATCTATCTAAGCATAAGAGGCCAGTGGATCACAAATATTGAACAGAGTATAGTACCGTACTGAAGGTTTTGAAAAATGTCTGATGGAAAGATTGTTGAAAATATGGACCTGTTTTTAGACTATTATTTGGTGGGCGGCTACAAAAGTATTCACTGGCCATACATGCAAGATTTTTATTATACTGTATATACATTACTTAACTATCAATTTCGAATATGTATTAACTTCAATAAAATAATACTGTATTAAGCTAATCATACCACCACTCGAATAGAAATTAGTGTAAACATTTCGTCACTATCTTTCAATTACGAATATCAAGAAATGTATTTAAGGGCAGAAGAACCTCTTGTTGCTGTTGGTAAATTAGATGGTTACCAATTCCTCCAGACTATGCCAGGAAACAACAGATCACCTCAGTGGTTTTTTTACTGATAGGGGAGGAATCTGTTTCTTGACATAGTTTAGAGGATTTGGTAGGCCCCCCAAAAAAAAAAAAAAAAAAAAAAGTTCTTCCCTTAACAATGACAGTAGTATTAATTATGATAAGGATGAAGGCCTCCTACTTTGCCCCCCTTCCCCCTCCCCCCCTCCCCCCCTTCCCCCTCCCCCCTAGAACCACTCCTGTAAGAAAAAATATCAAGCTGAAATGGAGAAATTAAGATAAGGCACGGGATATTTTATGTAATTGGAGAGTCCACATATTTATACTGTATATATTTAGAAAAAGTAAGAAATGCAGAAATAGACTGAGTAAAAAGAGTGTTTAAGGAGGAGGGGAGGGATGAGGGTGAGTGTGAGGGTGACTGACTGAATGTGAACTTGGAAAAGAGTTATATTGAAGGTGAATTTTGTGTCAAAGTGAGGTGGGAAGAGAGGGTTTAGTGGGGAGGGGAAGGGATGAGTGTGTGAGGGTGACTGATGTGTTAGAATGAGGGTAGAGTGAGGTAGGAAGAGAGGGTTTAATGGGGAGGGGAAGGGATGAGAGTGAGGCTGAGTGAGGTGGGAAGAGAGAGTTTAAGGAGGAGGGGAAGGAGGAAGTGTGAGGATAACTGACTGTGAACTTGGCCAGAAAAGGTTATATTGAGGGTGAATGTGTCAGAGTGAGGTGAGGAGTTTGGGCGTGGTGAGGATGAGAAGTGAGGGGCAGCAGTATTGGAAAGGTTAACACATGCTGACCTGCCATGAATATATCACAGGCAAGGATTGACCCTCCGCTACAGTGACAGAAATAAGTGCAGTGCAGTATTGCTTTGGGTTGGTTGGGTCAAGTGTTGTGTATATACTTTACTGCAATTCTAATTGGCATAATATGAGGCTAGTGATACTGAAGCAGTGTTGAAGCAGTTGTAATATAGATATAATTGTTTTTTTAGCCACATTTTTATGATTGTGGGATGGAAACTAGCAACAAATATACGTGTTGTTGGGGGAACAAAGTATCCGGACACTGTTGGCAACTTTTGCTTCTTTTTTTTTTTTTCCACCACAAGAAATCATTTTAAAAGGAAATTGTTTGTTGTAGCCGACCTGGAGAGGTACACTTGGGCATAACTTGATGACTGTACAATACTCTTAGTGTCATTATTGTCTTCACAGTTTTGTGATTCAGTTTTATGAGTACCAGGAGTACTCATCAGTTTCTTATCAACACTTATGACAAATTGCATATACTCTATATACTATTGCAATAACTCGTTGCCGGCACTATTTTCAACCCGTCTTTCTGTCTATGTTTATGGAAGGCTGTGTGAAGATCATGTGGACACATGTCTTTTAGCGTTTAATGGGTAAAAATTATACAGTTTGGTCAAGCTCTTCACTGAAAGCTTTGCTGGAACAGAATGGAGAAACCTCGGTAGCTTGTACTCACATAAAGACTACCGGTAGTCCGGTACTGTATATTGTAGTAGACAGACAAGCTTCACTGATGAATGTAGGAAGATTGAAACGAAAGAGAAAAACAAAGGATAAAAAGTTATGCTACAGTTAATTTGTGGAAAATGAGACGAGAAGAATTTTCAAGACATGTCAGTCTTGGGTTACATAATAATTGTATTGGAGATGAGACAAAAAATTTCATGGTACATCCTGTTGTGGTGTTACATAAAGCTTTACAGTAGTAAGTTAATTCTGAACAAGAGTTGTACAGTCAGGCTGTACAGCAATGGCAAAAGTCTTACTGGGAATATTGAGAAGTCCAAAAAATATACCACAATGTAGACCACCTTGAAAGTTTGGCAAACATGAAAAAGATGTGCAGTAAATAGATGGAAAAGACTGTTTTTAGCTTAATTGAGTGAGAAAATTATTCACCTGAGCCATTTAAAGAATAAATTTCTGTATGTTTGTGTTATGTTAATATGGGAGGACATTATTTTACTCAAAGTGTATTGTGAGTGTGCAAAGTTTCACAGACAATGGTGGACAGGTCATTAAGAAACAGACACCATAATTTGTGATACATTTAATAAGTATAAAGGATAAGGAAAGATGTACTGTAGATCTGTAAAATGTTTTAAGCTTAGTATTTACAAGAACCCGAGTGTGTCTGTGAGAATGTGCAAAATTGTAAGTAGCTGAATTCTAGAGGTACTGTACATCATCACAATACCACAAAAGGTGTACGTCATGATTTTAGTACAGTGTGTTGTTAAGGAAGATATAATGCTGGTAAAGAACAACACCACATGAGGAGGAGTCTTGTATTGATGACGTTTTGCTACTGCTTATTCAGGTTGTCAATAAAGGCAAGGGTTTCCTCCTTATATGGTGGTGTAGGTCCAGGTATTATAATGTTGTTGGCGGAGTTAACACTACTAATTTTTTCCAACTATACCAAGACACAGTACAGAACCTGAGTGAATTTGTCCATTTTATGGTTTGACAAACTTACCAGCATTCAGTTGTTAAGAAATCTTAGCTTGGGTTTTATTTCTATCCCAGACTTTGGTTACATTTCATTCTGTTTCCTACAAGTGAGTATCAAGCCATCCTTAATTAAACAACACAAACATCCAAGCAAATTACCTTTACTATCTGTATCTCTACCAAAGAATGCTGTAAGCCTACTTTCTCCTCAACAAACCACATTACATTGTGCTACATGTAATCCCTGTGGGGGTTCTCTTGGGGCAGGAGTCAACAGCCCCTTTGGAATGAATAGTCAGGCCAACAGGAAAACACTGCCAAATGAGTTAGAGAAGTTTTCACTACATGTATTTCTTTGAGGGACCAAGACATCAATCCATATGAATGAATGTTATCTGTTCATGAAGAACAAATTTATACAATATGGTTAAAACTGCATATCTGACCTTCCAATTTTTCACAGATGATGATGATAGTGATGAGGATGGTGGAGTGGGATGGTGGGTGTGGGTGCTGGTGGTGGGAGGTGGTGTGGTGATAGCAGTGTGTGTGGTGGTGATGGCATCCAGCTGGAGGAAAACCAAGCCAGAGCCACAGCCTCTTCCCCCAGAGGATCACCCTTCCTCACCCTCGATTGATATGAACTCAGTCGAGATCATGGAAGTTATAGGTGAGTGGCTGGAGTGTTATAGTAGTTAACTCTTGAATAATGAAAGGATTTACTTAGGCATAATAATTATTGCTATATAAATACCGTTGCCTTAGCCTGAAGTCCAAATAGTCTCACAAATGTTTCTATACACTAAATATCGTTTAATAAAATGAGAAGACACATCATGACCCACTTTTCAAGTCAATAAGTTCTCTAGAATCTATGAGTTACCTTTCTGTAATCCCACTGAACTGTTCATAGAGATTTTAGCTAGCCTGGTACGGCAGTCAATAAAGAATTTAGTAGAATTTCATCTTTGACCTTGGGGTCGGTGCCAACTATCCTACTTTCTTTCTTTCTACAGTGTATTAATAAAGAATTCACACCTTGATACAGGTCAGGGGAGGTTTGGGAAAGCCTACCGAGCAGTGGTGGACGGGGAGGTGGTGGCAGTGAAGATGTTTGCACAGCATCACAAGTCATCCTACACCAATGAGAAATACATTTACTCACTTCCATTGATGGAGCACCCCAACCTTCTCTCATACCTTGGTCAGTCTCTCATGTCTTACATTGAAATCCAATCATATTTTTCATTATATTTATGCCGAAATACTGTAATTTCAGTTAATGTATTCATGTCAAAGTATTTTTGGTATCTAGCAGCTTATCCATGCTAAAGTAGAATGTGATATATATATCCTACATATTCAAAATGTGTAGTGTAGCAATGCTTTTGAAGTATACTGTATTATATAGATCACTCTTGAGTAGTGGAGTTTGAGGATACCTTTACCTTATCCTGATATGATTTTTGTTTCTTAAATTTTTATATTTTTTCAATTCAAGTGTCTTATTATAATATTATAGTGTAAGACTATTTTGATTTGTTTTCCTACATGTAGCACATCTTTGTAAAATAATGTCTACTGTACTCCTCACAGTGGCTGTGCATTCATCATGTACCCATTTGTTAGCAGTTTGGAAGTTTCATTGCATAGTGGCATAGTTTTCCTACAACCCCAACTGGCAGCATATGACCATGGTAGTTGTTACTATCCATTAGAAAAATAAAAATACCCCCACTTCTCAGGTGGTGGTGACTGTGGAGGACCTGATGGGAGTGTGTACTATGGATTGGTGTTATCGTTTTGTCCCCGTGGCCGCCTCAGCTCCTACCTGTCTGAGCAAACCATCAACTGGTCCACCTTCTGTAGAATTGTCCTCAGTGCTACCAGAGGCCTTGCACACTTACACTCCGAGATTAGGAAAGGAGGTGAGTTTTGTTAGTACAGTACAGTATTGTTCTTGTGTTCATCAAGTGTAGTTCATCTCAGTTGCAATTGTAGACTCTGTGCTAATGAATGTAATTTCACATTTAATTATATACTATGTACGTACATCTAAAGCTACTGTACATCTAGAATATTGAATAATGATTTCTCATATGGGCTTCCATTTCTTATAATACTGTTTCAAGAAACATTGTGTATTGTATAATTAATAGCCTTCTCCAATCTTTTGGCTATTTCTCATGTTGTAGAAGATTTAGTCTTAATTACACTTGTTATTTTTATGTATCAGTACTCGTTCATTATGCATTTTTCCATCCTAATTATAATTGAAATCAGCATTCCGTAATACCATGTGCTGGTGCCATACAGTATATAGTAAAGGTACTGTACTGAATACATTTTTTAGAAGTTTTTACATCTACTGTACTTTGTTCACTCTGTATGTCCTATGTTTTGTATTAACACCGTGCATGTTGTATAATAGTTAACACAACAAATGTCTTCTTTATTGTTGCAGATATTACTAAGCCTTGCATCAGCCACCGTGACTTCAACACCCGCAACCTTCTCCTGACTGATGACCTGACGTGTGTTGTATCAGACTTAGGCTTTGCCATCCACACGCAGGGCTCACGCTACTACGTCAACGGAGAGGAGCAGCATGCAGAGACTTCCTCCCTCACTGACGTATGTTGGCATGATTAAGACGCTTTGGAGAATGGGAAGGAGTGAGATATTTAACATCTTAAGTTAACATAGTGAGGAGAGGGATATTTGAGATATAATTTAAAATTTCAGAAAAATTTACTGATATAATTTTTGTTTTCATTGTTGTCATGTTATTTAATTGAGTATTGGTAAGTTATCTTTGGTACAGTATTACAGTACCTTAGTGTTCAGCAAATGACATTCTCTTTTTTATTCCTCATCCTGTTCCTAATCATATTGAGATATTGTACTAGTTTTTAACCATCGTGTATAATATGTGATTTTATCTTATACCAGACCTTCATGATATTACAATAGAGCAGATCATTTTCCCCTTCTTGTTCCTTATCATGTTGTACTATTTTTATTGCTTCTCTGATCCTATTACTGTCTTTGTTCTCATACTGAAGTCTGATCCTGCTGATGTTGAGATTACCACAGTACAGATTTGGTAATGTTAATGTTGTAGGTAGGAACACTGCGGTACATGGCGCCTGAGGTGCTGGAAGGAGCGGTGAACCTGCGTGATTGTGAGGTGGCACTCAAGCAGGTGGACATCTATGCTTTGGGTCTGGTGTTATGGGAGTGTGCTGCTCGCTGCCACGACCTTTACCAGGGACTACAAACACCTCCATACATGCTCCCCTTCCAGGCAGAGATAGGTTAGTTCTCTAGATGACTTATTTCATGTTTTATTTCCGGGTCACAATGGATTAGTTTTCCAGACTCTAGAAAGACATAATATCTGTACTGTACAGCTGGCAGCATGAATTTTCCTCCATCTCATGTACCATTTAATGATAATATGACTATAGTAGATAGTTGTATTTTTAACCAGTTTCTATTCTAACTACATAATGTAATTTACCATATGAAAAGTATATCTGTCATTTTTACATCCCGATAGCTCCTATATACGCAGATGGAAATGAAGCAAAGTTATGCTGCCGACTGTACAAAATTGAACATTGCATACAACCCTTATTTACCCTTTCCACCGGCAGGGCTTCACGCATCTTTTGAGCAAGTACAGGTACTGGTGGCGCGGAACAAGGCCCGGCCTCTCTTCCCAGCTGTGTGGAAGGACACCAACCCTGCCATCCGCTTACTGAAGGAGACCATTGAGGACTGTTGGGACCAAGACGCTGAGGCAAGACTCTCAGCAATGTGTGTAGAGGGAAGGCTGTCCGAGATGCCGACACTCTGGGACAGATATAAGTGTGAGTGTCTTAGCCTGCTTGTCCAAACACTCTGATTTTCTTTGTGTGATAATCAGCAGATTGTATGTACAGTAATATTATACATGTATCAGTGTTACATCTGTTTTTAGTTTTGCAAAAATAAAAAGGAAATTTTATTCGGTACAGGAACTGTAATACTAATCCCAGCAAACCATGTTCCACCTGTATAATTTTTATTTGGTTTGTTAGTTATAATACATTATGCATTGTAATATTGTAACATACATATAAATGTTAATGTTTCTCAGAAAAGGGGAAGTGAAAAATGATTTTAATACTGTATGTACATATATAGGGTGGAGAAGTGAGTCGAGGAACATGGGCCCTCTGAACCTCTGTTGTATCATTTTTTATATTAGATTATTGAGTGTATATTGAGTTTACAGGAATAGGACCTAATTGAATATATAGAGTTGCTTGTACAGTACAATGCAATAATCAAAATAGAATTGCCATTTGTGTGTATAACCATGCATATAGTAATTTATTTTGTTTGACTTAGCAAATTATACAGTACATTTGTTGTACTTCAGTTAGCCTTGGTATGGACTGTGTCACTTTAGTCCAGTATAATATATTTAATGAAGGTGACCATAATCATCTCTCTCTCTCTTCCTGGTGTTGTGCCACAGCGAGCCTTGGTGTGAATGGGGTAAGTCCAACTCTGAACCCCATGTCCAACCTGGGGTGCCAGCGTGGGATTGGTGATGGGTTGGGTGGAGGTGGCTTGGTCATCAGTAATGTCATCACACCCCGGGACAAAGAGTCGAGTGTTTCTGAGGCCACCGTGGAGACTACCATCCCTGCCTCACCCTCTGACCCTCCACTAGACAACAACTTGCTCGGTTAGTCAGAGTTGGCGAGAGTTGTTATTGGGGCCACTGACCACCAGGGAGATAGGGGTTAGGTCTTTGATTCCACAGCCAGTGCTGTGGGTCCAAGTCCAAGTTACCACAAGAGCTACAAGTGGGGCTGTACCTTCCATGAGACCAGTCCTGAAGGACCAAAAAGGGGGGAGGGATTTTAGACTGCTGCATGCAAAGGGATAATGCAACCCCGTGTGCTGGCGGTCCAGACAACAGTAAAAAAAAAAAAAAAAAAAAAAAAAAAGTCTGGTTGCAGATCTCGTCGAATTCACTAGAAAGTGAACAGATCCTACAACATTCTTTATTCTATCCCTGTGGAGGATGGCTAGTATTCACAGAGAATAAAGTCATCCCCGCGGGGCAAATGGCGAGAGTATGTTGAGGGACTTGAAACATTGAGTTGTAATAGAATTCAGGTTTGTTACATAATTATTTGCCTTTAAAAAGTAAAAAGATATCCATATAATGTAGTTAGAATAAAAGTGGACTTATTTTATTCTAGCTATATAGAATATGACATGAACTTATATAAATAAACAAAATGGGACTTCATGGTGGATATTTGAAAGATAGTGAAATTATAATATAAGTACTGTACTGTATTGTATTAAGTTTAATATTTTCAGTGTTTTTACTTTTATTATTTATATTTTGTTGCAAACAAGAGGATAGGAGTATACTTGAGGATCATGGTGAAAAAGGCAAACCAAAAGAAGTGTATAGAGTCTGACCAATGATTCTCAACCTACTCTCCATCATTTACCCCCTCGGCCTATTGTATTTCACCATTTATCCCTTTACTCCCACACTAAAATTCATTGCCATTATAAAGGCACAAAAAATAAGGTATGAAAACACATTTATTATAATAGGTTTTTGCCAAAATATAGTGATATACTTCGAAAAAGAAATAAATTATACAGTCTATTACATAAATTATTACAGTCTATTATGACTATTATAAGTTACGGGAGTTATTTATCCCATGCTATGTCATTATTTTACCCCCTTAAGGTAAATTTACCCCTGGTTGAGAATCACTCGGCTAGACCATGTGAGGAGGGAAAGTTGGAACAGGAAGACCTCTCGAGAATGTTTTGGAGACTCTTCCTTTGAGGGAGTTCCCTCTGACAGAGATGTCAGAGTTGTAGATAAATGGATAGATTGTCAAAGAGGTTAAGGATGAAACAGATTTATCATGCCACAGGTAGTTACTTATATCAGTGACTCAGTGTTTGTGCCTGAAAGGAGAGTTTCAAGTAGATTTTTTTAATGCATTTTTATTAATATGGTTTCAGGTATGGGATATAGTAGTCATATTCATTTATAATGTCATTGAACTGATATGATTTTCATTTTTCTGTCTGCAGCCAAGAATCACTTGGTTGGTGCTCTTCAGCCACCCATTCCACCCCTGCAGCCCCACCAAGGCCGCAACCCCTGCATGGAGCGTAACCTCATCCGCAAAGTTCAACCGGAGATCAGCGTTTCTGGCAACATCCTCATAGATCACCTCAAACCAAATGACATTAACTCCATCAACACTATCAACTCTGTCAACCTGATGGATGCCCTAGACACTCCCAACAACCTCGAGTCACACGGGTTCACCAGTGAACAGTTGATGCCGCTCCTCAATGGGCACTCGAACACGGCCAATGTGATGCCCTCTTCACGCCCAGTCATGCCTCCTGCCACCATAGTGCCACCCATACCGTACTTACAGAATGAGGTCCGGTCCATAGACAACCAACCCAAGCGGCAGAACACGGCGGTACGCGAAGACGAGATGCGCGAGTATGGACATAATGGAAGTGGCGGAAAGAGCAGCTCCTGGATAACGAGGTGGAAGAGCGCAGTCGAGGACCGGCTAAAGTTGCTGATCCCCAGAAGGCGTCAGCACATGGAAGAGGACGAGGAACGGCAGGAGATTCTGATTACCCCAACCAGTAGCAGTGTCTCGGAGCCCCCGATCTCCCTCACGTCCACACACACTGTGTCTGTGATTGGAACGCATCCTCCCATGCAGACTGAGGTGCTGCTTAGTAATGGTGGGCCACACACAATTATATCTCCCAGCCAGAACTTAAACACACAGCACCACCACCATAACCTTTCTAACTTTAAGTCTGAGACTGAGATTGGCATTGCGAAACTTCATTACCAGAATGGATTCGCACCAGTCATCAGGTCTAGACAAGGCTCTAAGGACAGTGGACTTAACAAATCAAGTGAGAATAGTGTAAGTTTTGTTGATAGTGAGAATTCCTGTGAAAAGTTAAAAAGACCCACAACACTTATTTTGCCAGAAAGGTCACAAGAGGAACCTGCTAGTAAAACCACAGACCATGGTGTAAATGAAAATATCAGTAATTTAGATAATCGGAGCCAGGGACTTCAAAAGGACATGCCTGAGACAAGGAAAAAGGAGCAGGAAGAGAATAATGAGAAGCAGGAGGGGGAGGAAGAAGAGGAGGAGGAGGAAGAGGAAGAAGAGTCACCACCACTGAGGAAAGCAAAGCAACGAGTCAAAACCCCGAGAAGGCCACTGAACCCGCGTCTTTCATTGTACGACGACCGCATCATGGGGTGTGTGGGTGAGGAGGGAGGCAGTCTGGGTGAGAGAAGAGTGGGAGCAGGTCAGCTGGACGAGGCCCTCTCCCATTCCCTACCCATCTATATGAATTCCCTCGAACGACAACAACCGCACCAGCAACACCCCTTCCTCAGTACTACCAAGGTCGTGGTATCTTCCGCATCATCCTTTAAAAATGGCAGTGCTGCGTCCCTGAGGCATTCCAAGGTTGCCAGCAGCAGCAGTAGTAGCAGCAGCAGTAGTAACAGTAACAGTAGCAGTAGCAGTAGGACTAGTAGTCATGGGGGCAGCCAAGGGTCCATTAGTCAAGATATCCCCTTCTCTCGGCCACAGCTGAACCCTCAAGCCATCGGTGTCCTGTGAATGTGATCTTAAAGTCTAGTTAACAGTTGAGTGTTCCTGGCTGACTGACCGACCGACCGACTGGCTCCTGTATTATTTTTGTTTTACTGCCCTAGACTGGAGCGTGAGGTGTCTGATGCAAGTCAGAGTTAACCGTGATATATAATCTCAGTAGGGCTATATATGCCCTCTTGAGGAAATGTGATGTAATGAAATATTCCAAATAAAATGGATATTGAATATATGCTGCCAGTAGTATAAAAAAAAGAGACATGTTAAAATTATTATTATTAAAACAAGATAGCACTGCATGTTACAAGCATTTGCTGAACTTCCAAACTTATGTGTAGCATTCTAATTTTTTGTTACATACATGGAAACCTGCTTGTGCCCGTTAAAACTTATTATGCAACTTTTATTCTGTATCATGTGCAATTAGACAACTTAGTTTCAAATAGGACCATAGTGAAGTGCATAACATCATACTCCATCAGATGCTTATATCACACTGCAAGCAACATAGCCCTTAAGAAATGGTGACCACATACAGTATCCCCTCACAGAAACAATTACTGGGAACAAAGTGAAAAAATATCATCGTTATGACCCGGGAGAACAGTATGAAAAGCCCTTCCGTCTGGTCTTGGAATTTGTAAGAACAAAAATAATTTTATAATCTCTGAATAAGTTGTATGAAAATCTAATGCATTCTAGTCTTATTGAACAAGTACTTCTTTGTCAAGTGTTAGGTTATATTAGACTGGAATATAATTATAAGCATATTTTTCATTATGAAAAGATTAAACAGAGCTTAAGGCATTTGTTGAATTATGTATACTGTAATTAAGTTTACCAACTTGCAAAATTTTATTTTTTCCTAATGGATCACAATTATAGTTCAGTAATTATATACTATTCTTATGAATTATACCCTTAGCAAACCCCAAATTTAGGATGAGTATATTAGTGAGGTATAAATCGATTAAAGAAAGGGACAGCTTTCCAGGTGTGAGAGACAAGATATGGGGAATGAGGTTGAGAATGAATGTGATGATACTACAATATATTATAGTGGAAGAGAAGAGAGGCTTGGGTTAACGAGGCTAAGATTTGGTTGGTAATGTAGAGAGGTTACTGACTCCTCCAAACTGAACCAGGAATAGTTCAGCTATACAGTACTGAGGTTTGCTTGTTTCTCATCACAGTTTGGAGGATTTAAGAGGCTGCAATAACTGAAAATGAAAATGAAATTAAATCCCCTTGGTGAAAAGTAAAGTAGCGACACAGTATTTGGTGCATGGGTACAGAGATGTGAAGGGTGGAAGGGTGTCTGGTTTGTGTTCTTTCATAGTAATCAGATGCCACTGTCACATGTAATTATTGACAAATGTCGTGATGATATTTCTATTTTATCTGAATGTGTTTACAGTACTGGGTATGATTGCTTTTCTTTTTGCTGAGGAGTGATTGATTCTCCACAGGCTGTAGGCCTATTCAGAGGCATCTATGTGACAAGCATGAACAAATTTACAGAAGTGAGAAAGAAAATGTGCTTTGATTAAATTTTATGGACAAAGGAGTGGGGTTTTTTGTACAGTTGTGGACAGAACTTTCATCACACAGAGAGGTGACTCCAATAGGAATAATTATTATCAATGTATTTGTGTCCACTTATGGTATTATTGGTAGAGCACATGACAAGCTTCTTTGCAACAACACATCAGAAGCTACAGCTGAAAGTAGTTTTGGGAATCCTACCCATCCTCCTACTTGAGGGAAGCTGTTAAATGTTTACTTTAAAAATATCCCAGTGTGTGTGTCACTATTATTGTAGACAACTACATATCCACAAATTCTTAAGAAAATAGTAATATCTGTGTCATGGTTGATATTTAAATGAAGGTTTACAAAACTGATATCCCGTTAATGTGGAGAGGTTTTGCTTCATATACAAGGTACAGTATAATTATACAGTACTGTATTTTGAAATTTCATGGAAGTGCATGTAAAGATCTTGATAATGCTGATACTGATTGGAGTAAATCTGCCAGTTTGATTCACCTTTGACATTTTTCAGGCTGCCAGGGAAATGTTCAGTCGGCAGTGTTCCATTTATGAAGTGAAACGGCTAAAGCGACGGCTTGTCTCGAATTTCCATGTAGTTCGAGACTTTTGACAACTATGGTGCGTAGTTCAAATTGTTGTGTTGTTTGTTGCCATTGGCTGAAGTCGTATTATTAGGAATTGTTGTCTTTCTAGTGCTTTCTTTGGTGTGACTGTATGATGATGCAGCCAGCCCCAGATTACAGCACTGCCTTTCTTTAAGATTACGTTGGAAGTGTGATATGTATTGCCAGCTGTGCTCAACCTAGCAGTTAGTATATTATCATACAGATGTGTTCCAGTGTGTCAATGCTTTGCAGCAGTTGAGTGCGAGCAGGCCTTCTATGTTTAATGGTCATTTTATCAATAGAAGGGGATAAATGAAGGATTCAAATCAGCATGTAATGCATACACATTATGTTATCCAAGCATGTTTGCAATACAAAGCAGTAATATGTTCCTTTTTCTTTCTTATGTAGCTTGGGCTTGATCATCATATCTTTACAGTTCTCTCTCCTCAGCCACCCTGATGATATAATGTTATGGGTATATCGAAGCCAACTCTCAGTGCTTATCTTGTGTATAGTAAGTGTTAATGCATCACGTTGCCTTGCTAGTATAGGCCTTGACCCAGGGTGCTGGGTGGAGTTACAGAGCTTTCTGAGCTGCCCATTTATGTTATTCCCAGATAATCGTCTTCTGATGTGTGTAGGGTGGAGTGTCATGAGGTCATACTGTTAAACTCTTTAGGTCAGTCAGATGCCGACTCTTTAAGATTGTTTCAAGCTCTTTTTAGCATCATTAGGTACTGTACATTTTCATGGTGACTTGTCCTGTCCATGTCCGAGTTGTTATGTAGTCAGCAAAATGAAAGCGAGTGAAAAAGAATGTAAAAGCAGAGGGAAAAGTATTTTCTTGTTAAGGTGAACTTAAGAGTAAAGCAAAGGTTTTGCAAAGGTCCATAACTCTATGAAACTATCATTACAGTGTTTGGTGGGTTTGGTTAGTTTTGAGAGGTATAGAGGAGGGAAAATGACCCCCTTATAACCCCCTCCAGAGATGGTCCTCGGCTTGGGTTCATAAACTATCTTTAAATACAGATTCACACAGACTTAAGGGGAGAATATTTGTTGATGAATTGGAAGGTCTCTGGTTCCTCCAAACCACACCACGAAACAAATCCTCTATTAAGTACCAAACCATTGCGGATGTCTGTTTTCTGGTTAAAGTTAGGAGATCTCGGTAGCCTTCCAATTTACCAACAAGACAGTATCCTTAATTTCAGCGTGAAAATCTGGGATTTTGTTCCCAGTGAGGAAGTATCTTCTTTAATGTTTTGAAATCCTTCTCCTGGGAAAAGCAAAGCCACAATATTGTGCAATTTGTGAACCTTACTTACGTGTCTATGATGTCAGTGAATTGAAGATTAATTATTTCTCAATATTGTCACAAATATCACCTTTACTGTAATAAGGAAGTCTATTTTGTGGAACACGTTGGCAGAATCATTTGCCTCCAGTTTTCCAACAATGTTTTTCTTTTACTGTAATATCCTTTAAATTTCTGTTCATATACTGTAATAGTAACAAACATCGGGTAAGAATGTAACCACAAAGGGACGGGGAATTTGGTGACCCACATCTATTTCAGTCCCTTTTAAAATCAAATTACTGTATAAAATTCCAGGATCTTTTATGAACCCAGGCCCAAATGTGCCGTCATTTCCCTCCATTGTTACATCCACCCTCATACCTCTCCCTTGCTCCATATTCAGCTTCTCATTGTTGTTTAATTTATCCCAATTCTACTCTTTAACATCTTTCTACCATTCCCATGCTTACTATAGTGCCATATAATCCCTTTGGGCTTGGTGCAAGTTCTCAGTGTAATAATAATAATGATAATAATAATAATAATAATAATGGTAAATAATAATAATAATAATAATAATAATAATAACAATAATAATACTGTAATAATAATACCTCCTCCCTCCTGGAAAATTGTTAGAGTTTGCCTTTGATTATTGGAAGCTGCTTTTGTTACAACTCACAGAAGATTACAATGTCAATACTGTATCATGTTGGCCTAAATATAGTACAGTATAATTGTTTGACTGGTGGTTGGGTTTAATGCAGTATTGGCACAGTACTGTACTTGTTTACACCAGTATGGGTGTCTGGGTTTAGGACTTATCATAATTCAGAAACTAAGATTTGAAAAGGCATATTAGGACTTCTTTTTTGTTTCAACTCTTCTGATATTTTGATGAACTTTGTACTGGGGATAAATATCTTGTTTCCTTTTGTAATTTCCTTTAGGTTGTCTTGATGAGCCTAATCAGATCAGGTTTCCAGAATCCATTGATTAGTTTACACATAATCTGCAGATAGTTAAAAAGAATTTTGAAGATGGTTCATGGTTGAGGGCCATGCCACAACTGGGAATGAGTTGGTTTATTGCCCTCTTACAATCTGACTACAGTAACCCGGCCTTAGACCTGTACATCTCAGTGGGATACATTGGATATTGGATGTGTAATTTATTTGATGGTACAGTATATTAAAATCCTGTATTGTGTTGCAGATACTGTAACACTATTCTAATAGAATGGAGTAGTGGTACAGTATATAAATCAACACAATTTATTGGAGAAGTACATCTCAAAGAGGTAATGGAAGAGCTGTATTTTAACAACTTCAATGGATGAAGAAAAGTTGTGTTCATTGCCACCAGAGGTCAGTGTAGTTGTTTGGCTTGTGGTGTATCATTTGTCAGGTGGGTGTTTGTTACCTACACTCGAGTGTGGTGCAAGGCCCATGTAAAGTTCTCATGAGAGCCGAGATTACGGCATATGTATCTTATTATACTGTATAATTATCTTCTATGTTACATTCATTATTTTCTTGTGTATTGTTGGAGTTTTCTTTCTTCAGATTACAGCAGCCACAATATTCATACACTAGTTTCTGTGGAAAGGTACGATTGGATGTGTGATCCTGAAAAGTTTACTTACTTTGCACATTTCATATAAGAATTTCATATATTGTTTCCTAAAAGTACTTGTTAAGCTGTCATGTGAACAAAACCATAGTGTTCAGTCATTGTCCATAATTTCGCCTTCCAGAGAGATGAATATAATTGCTTAGATACTCTAAAAGTAAGTTAAGTTTTTTTCATTGTAATAACTTTACTGTCAGATTGAAGAAAATCAGTAATCAAGTTACAGATCTGCATTCAGTTGATCTCATGTGCTACAGTATATTATATGGTAATTAGGAAGTAGTGAATTGAAAACAAATGAAAATGAATGTGATATTTGTAACATTAGGGAAAAGGACAGTGTGGTGTTTTAATAATAGTTACAGTGTGGATTGAGTAATGAGCCATAATTCAACTACAGAGGAAGTTTGGGCTTCCTGGAGCATTTGGATTTACAATAATTGGAGAAGTTACCTTCTGGATTTAACCAAGTATTACAAGGATTAGAGGTAAAGGATTGGAAATTGATTCTTGAGTGTCTAGGGTGTCGTCGAGTGAAATGTTTTGGTGTTATACTATAGTAACTTATAAAAGGCACTCAAAGTTGTTAACGGTGGTTTAACTGTGATAGTCTTAAATTCTTATGCAGAGGAGAGTCAACAAACTTGGTGATAAGCAAAACCATTTAGTGTTAGCCACAGTAAAACACACTGGCAAATGAGGCATCACATGATTTAAAAGCTAAACTATCAATCCTGGCCAAAGTTGATAATTTGTCGTCTTTGCAAACCAACAGAGTACTGTACCTCGGGGCTGCTCGGCCAGACAGCTTGAGGAACTTCAACAACAACAACAGAGTACTGTACTGTACTGTACCTTCACATTATCTAAAAGTTGTTCATAGATCATGTAGCTATATCACTTTCTAAAATTTTCTTTGGTTTTGCTTTTCATCTTATTGTTATAAAGACTCAAGAAGCAGTTTGGGGCACAAAGTTTGTACGAAAAATGATGGAGAAAGCTGTTAACATTGTTTTTGTCATGAACCCCTAAGTGTTCAGGTTTTAGTCCTTAATTGATTCTGGAAGGGAGCTCCTCCATTACTGTCATCTCTCGGAGGATCTAAATGAGTCGGTATTGCCTGAACTTTACTCTTCTCTGTTCATGCAACATTTATTCAGCAGCTTGAGTCATTAAGAACAGACCAAGCAAATATTTTTTCCACTTTTTTTAAAACACTGTAATAGGTTAATCAGTTAGTACGTTGAACTGTTAAGTTACTTAATGTCGTGATTTTATTTGTGTGACATGGTTCCCTAAATAACTATGTACTCCTAGATCTCTTTTACTGTATTATTAATATTTGTGTCACTTACTGTACGCTGACTTTCCAGACATATAGGATTAAGTGGTGAGTTTGTGACCTTGGATGGCTCAGTCTTTATTTTTGCTTTGTTTTTTTGTTGTATTCCCTTCATACTTCATACTGTATTTTATTTTGTATATTTTCTATATCTGAGTAATATTATCTCTTTAATTAATACATGAGTGAAAGTAACCCAGAAATATCACTCTATTGTCATTGTCCTTACGTATAGACTTCATGAATCTGATATGTAACCTAAAGCACATATATGACATACCTGGAGGACATAATGTGACACTTTTAACCACACAGTAAAGTAGCCTGTTTTGTTGTTAAGGAGGATAAATTTTCTGAAGCAAATGTTGCTACTTTGATTTGGTGATGCTTGACTCCTTACCCCCGAGTGCCAAGCATTAACCAGTGGCAGTTATAGTCTGTCTACAGGATACTGACTGCTGGGTGGGGGGTGAAGACATGTATATCCCCCACCTGCAGCACTGCCAAATCTAGCAAATTAATTTAGAAGTACTGTACATAGTAAATAGATGACATATGAGATAGAGTAATGTGGGTTTGGTCTGTTTTGGCAGGTTTGTGGGTAGTGAAATACCAGTCTGAGCATCACGGCCAGAGGTCAGTTCCATGTAGACGGACTGTAACTGTTTCTACTGGATGTCGACCGGGGATATTTACCATTGCTGCAGAAAACAAACAGGATTATATTTTTGTGCAGGTGGTATGAAAAAATAATAAGCTTGTAGAGGTGATTTTTTACCTGTGCATGATTATTTTTGTACCTGCCTGGCTGGATTTTTTGTAATTTCTTTATAATTTAGTGGTGTTGCGGGACATTTTGTTTATTGTGGCGTTCTGCGCTCAGTTATTTGACTGCTTTGTAGCCAAAATATTTTAATAATTATTAGAATAATCTTTGAATACCTTTGTATCATGTCAGGTTTAGTCGAATGGGTTGGTTCTTCAGCTTGAATGTTTTGGCTTTAGGTTCTTGCCAAGACAAAGTTGTAGTTTCCAAATGATTCACTCCCATGGTAGCCAAAGAATACATGTATAATTCATATTTAGTCATTTATTAAGTTTTATTGAGACAAAAGAACAATTTTAGACATTAATATTATGTCTCCCTTGAAATGTTTCTGTACAGTAAATTTATATTTCTAAGTAATTTGGCAATATAGGATTGCAATAAATACAGTATTGCTGTATTGTAAGTTTTCTTTGTGTTTTTGGAAATTGGTATTACAGTGAAATATTTTTGCATTTGAAATGTTTTATTAGTAGTGCAGCTGGGCAATTCACTAAGGAGGTATTACACTTTTGGTACATTATAATGTTTTGATTCCTTGAAATATGCCAGAAAACAGACACCCTCAATAGTACGGTTTATTAAAATAGGGGATATGTTTTGTGGAATAGTTTAGAGGAATTAGAGATTATCCAATTGACCATCAGAAGGATTTTCCCCTTAATGCCATCTGTGTGTACATTACTTTCAAATGTTTGCAATTTAACTTGGCACATTCTTTCTGATGGTCTGGTGTCTCCCACAAGCTGTGTACAGTAGGTTTGGATTCAATGTCGTTTTATTTTATATCACTGTACCGTGCGTATTTCTCCGGTGCACCGAGGTACTAGCTATGCATAGGGCCTAAATGTAATGTGCAAGATCATGTTACTGAGCAAGATATTTTTATTATCTCTCTCTCTTTCAAGAGTGGGAGTGGATGATGTGGCCCAATTTGGTGACATGTTAGGCAGTCAACAGTTATAGTTTCTGTATGTCCGGTACTGTACTGTATAGTTCTTTGTGAATTGCTATTGTCAAGTTTATCAGCCGGCTGTGACCAGGATAAGGGATGAGTGAATCATGAAGACATATATGACTCTGTATTACAACTCAGAAGTGAAGTTGTGATGATCAAGGGGGATAAGATGTTTCTGGTGAATTGAAGGCTACCAATTCTTTCAAACTCTGGTATGAAGCATAATACCTCAGTAGAGTCAAGGGGGTTCTGTATTCTGGCACAGTTTAGATGAATCGGCAGCTTTTAGTTTGCCGACAGTACTGTACTTGTCCCTCTTCAAAAGATACTTACAGTTTACCTACAATCCCAACATATCCTTACCAGACATTGTGAGCAAGATTCAAGCAATTTTAGTTCCCAGTTTTGGAGGTGGTGGTGTTCCAAATTACTGTGCAAATCTAAGGCTCACTATGCAAATGTGTTGGAAAGTCATCAACCAGAGGTCATGTTGAAATTACACTGTGTATGGGGGTACAATAGTATGCTTGTTTTCAAAGTGGAGGCTGCTACTTCCCCCAGACTGAACTGTGAAACTGACTTACTCAATATATACATGGAGTCTTTCTATGTACAGTGCAGGATAGAAATTTAGTGGCCTCCATTTTGTAGACAACATTTCTTTGTGTTTAACCTTTTTGAGCACATGGCAATGGTCTAATAAGTCTTTATATATTGGCTATGTTATTATTGCCCACTATGTGACATGCAAGTTGTGTGATATTTATGCTGTATTGTAATTCATGAATGTAAAGCAAAGTGTTCATTATATGGAGGACTGTTCTAAACATTGGGTTAATTAAGAGATTAAGATGATGATGATAATGATGATGATGGCATCTTTGGGGCTCCTGATTTCTCCAGAATGTGTCAAAATACAAGTTAGATACCTCTGCACAGCTGGTCGATTGATTCGCCACAGTTTTGAGGAATCTGTACCGTAGCCTCATATTTGCTGACAACATTTTGCCCTCATCATATGCGAGGAAAGTTCTAAAAATCACAAAGGTGTACTAAAGTACATCAACTCACAGAAAGAGTAAAGAAAACAAAATTCCAGGCTTTGTACTGTAAGTCGTATTTATGAACATTCGTGGTGTTGACGATGGTGTAGTACCGGTACGATGGCTCCATAGACAAACAGCAGAGCCATCGTACCAGTACCACACCAACATACAGTAGGCACCACAAACGTTCTTGAATATGGCCCCGTATTTCAAGACCTCTTCTCCTTTTAGTCTTGAAATATTAGCAGAAGCTGGAAACCTAGCTTTACTTTCCCTTTTCCTGTAGGTGATAAAATGAATATATGAGTCCAGTAAAATTAATATAGATTCTGAGTAATGGTGATGACCTGCCCCACTGAGGTGTAATAAGGGCTGTGACTCTTAGCTTTTGTTATGGACTTGTTGACTCTTTAGTATTATTAGTCATGTCTTGAATTTTTCCTTTTTGTTGTCTCATCTCAGCTCTGTCAAAGATGTTTCATAGACTGTACATTAAAATGGTACAGTTCTTACGCATACAGGGCCATATTCAAGAAGATTTGTGGTGAATATGCCCCCCCCCCCCCCCCCCACACACACATACACACACACATACACACACACACACACATACACACACACACACACAAACACACACTTCTGACTCCTTTTCCTTGCACTTTTTATATTGTTTATTTTCTCATGTGTATGGAGCAAAGCTTATTGACCCTACTGTAGTGTGGAGTCGAGCAGCAAATGGTGAGAAAAAGGAGGAAAAAAGATGGAAATAATTATTCTTATACAGTATTTCTCTAATTTTCTTGTGTATTAGCTTGACCAATTCTATACTGAAACTGATAAGAAATGACAATGATAAATTTGGTATAAATATATAGTATATATATATAGCTTGGCAATCACACGAGGACCTCTCATTTCCTAACCTACCCTAATCTAACATCTCCTTCATCACTCTCATCATCCACGCCATCAACGTTTATGACTTGGCTATTGGTATTTTAGGGGCTACTGATTCTTCCAAAATGTGCCAAGAAACAGTGTACTGTACTGTATTTCAGCTTGGGTGGTGTTTTGTAGCATAGTTTCGAGGGATCGGTAGTCTCCTATGTACTGTACCGACTTCACAATTATTATTATAACCCCCTCAAATCAAGTCTGCTTCCTGCCTGTTGGGTCTGCCTTTTATGTTTTATTTTTACCCTCTTTTATTATTATTATTATTATTATTATCTACAGAAGATATTTAAGCTTACGTATTTACCGCATTTAGCCAAGTCAGCTGTATATTATCATTGCTAATTTCTTGTACATTTAATGAGTACATATATATTTTAGAGTTTATAGTGTGGGGTCTCTGTATAAGCTTATAGACAAATATTCTCTGTAAGCCACAAGTCACTGAAGAAGAAAACAAAACAGGCATTAATTTTATCATGGCCTTAAAAGGGATCAACATTATATAATACCGTATGCACAACCCAAGCTTGGGAAGGTGGACTTTAGTGTTGAAAAAAGAAAAGAATATCTGATTTCCCCCCTTCACCCGCCCCCCCCACCACCTCGATGTTTCAGAACTATCGGTCTTGTTTGCTTTTTTTTCCAGCCTCTGTAAAAGAAACCATAAATAAACAAGACAGTAAGGAAAGAGTCTCATTTCACTAAACCACGAATCTGAAAAGTAAGTAAGTACAGTACTGTACTGTGAGCTAGAGTGCCGTAATATGCATGTTATTTACCTTGTGTCCTTGTTGGCTTGAGTTTCACATTCTGTATTTGATTTATGTAGGGATGAAAGGAAACTTTCCCAATGACATTATCTGAAGACAAAGCTATGAATTTATGCAAACATTAGACAAACTAACTCCTTCGGCCCAGTGCTTCGCTTCATTCGGGATTCGAATATCTGGGTGGTTCAACATTGGCAACGCGCAGTGGTCAACGTGGGAGTGGAGCCAACTGTACAGTATTACTATTGCTCAGTACACTTCGTGGGTCATTGGGCATATTCATCATGGTGTATACGATGGACCGGTACCACACCATCAATGTTCATGAATATGGTCCATTAACTCGCCAGATCCTGTGGGCTTGTCTCTGTGTGTAACAGAAAATAATTTTAGCTTTATAATACAGTACAGTACTGCATCTCCGACATCCGAGGCTGGCGTCACTTGTCATCCATCTCTTTTTCATGCCAAGATATTTCGTATGAGGTTTGTAAACTTATAAAGATGAACATGAGCCAGCCAGATATTATCCTACACTGTACTATATAATATAGACTATAGTGGATCATGACTCGATAGTGTAAGTTTGTAACTCCTAATGATCATGATTTATGATATAATTACTAGCAGCGATACCCGACGTTGTCCGGGTGAAGATCCTACATGTGGTTTTGTCAATAAATTTACTCTAATTATTTTTATGTGAACTTATTAGCTGAGTGGAAGGAGTCCATTATCCGGTGTGGTTGCTGGTCCCCCAGAGAAACCATGCCAGCTTTACAACCACAAAAATTATCAATGACGCAACTACAGCAGAAAGTGGCATTATAACAGCCATGATTAAATAGCAAGGCCTGAGTGGCGAATTGAGCTGCAGGGGTATTGGGATCGAACCTAATCCCCATTGGTCATTTTAAAACTTTTTCACTGTCCTTAGATTTAGTATTAAATTTTGGTGTTCAACATTTTGTGGTTTGAATTAATTCCTAAACTGGGCATGTAAGCCAGGCCTGCCTGCATCCTTGATGCTTGAGACCATAGAGTCTATATTGAGAACGCCATAAATCTTTGGTTGTTTTAAGCTGATAATTCAAGAAACACAAATCCACCAAAAATAAAATTAGACCGAGGACATTCCCGGGACTACACCGGTCATTTGTCAACAAAAAAATAACAAAAAATTGTACCAGGGATTCGAACCGGCCATGGGATCTTTCGGTTAAGGCCAAATAACAGCCTTCGGCTTGGGCTGCAGGGGTTTGAACCCCCCAATTGTTCCTTTAAAAAAAAAAAAATTGTAGGCTGAGGATGCTTCCCAGGCTTTACCGATCCAAATGGTGTATTACTTTTTACTCTAGGTGAAATGATGCGGCCGTGCCTTGCGGCTAAACAGACAGACGTAGATAGCGTTTGAGAACCCTCTATGCAATATATATATATATATATATATATATATATATATATATATATATATATATTAAGCTATAGGGTACAGAAGGTTGAATCAGGATATAATTTGTTGCAAATCTCCATGACGTGATAGGAAGGATATGCCTCGCCCATCCCTATTATTTCATTGCTCATTTTCCTCTTCTAAGAATTCCTTGAATCCACATTACAACACTTTCTTAGTATATGACTGTACTGCAGTTATGCTTTTATTGTTATATTTCAGGAATGGGTGAACATTTTATATATAACAATATTAGGATTTCCCTTTCAGATATTGCTTCACTAAATAATTTACTAAATATTCACTAATTTGCTCGGTGTAAGTACGTGGTAAGTATATCTACCGGCTCTGTTTCCCCTAATTAATCCCCAAGTTCATTGTCTGCTACATAACACTATATTTATGTACATTTGTTAAAAACTAGTACACCTGTTTTAAATGAGGGCAGAATGCCACGGTAAATTAATTAAGATACCATGCACGTGTCCCATCGCATTAATTAATTATTCTGCTGGTTATCAAAACCTCGATGACTGACTGGGGGTTTCCGCTCGAGAATGGAAAAGTGGAGAGAGGAAGGAGAGATTGGAGAGTGTTGATTAGTCTGAGTCAGGCTGTTCTTGAGCAGGAGCGCGGTGTGCCATCAAAGTCTCTCTACACACTGTGGTAGCCTATAGCCTAACCTGCCTGGCTGGCTATACTGTGTTGGGATTGTGAACTTGAAACCTGCAGCAGTCTGTTCATCATCGGCTGCAATAAGTAAGTATCAGCAGCTGTTTTACTATTTGTCGTATAATTATAGAGATGATTGTGAATAGTTTTGATAAATTGAGAGATTGTTTGTATGTTCCAATTCTGGCTTCATTTATTGTTAAAGTCTATTATTATTATGTCTTTTGTGACCACTAACAATATAAACGTGCTGTACTGTATATTGCATTGAAACACTAAAAAATCTTTTAATAATATATGTACTCACACACAATGAGAGGTCACAGTAAGAAACTAACTAAAAGAAGAAGAGACAAAGATGTACAGATATATATAGCTTTCCAAATACAGTAATAGATCAATAGAACATATTACCTGAAGAAGTGGTGCACGTGTGTACATAAATTTAATGAAAAATATGATAATTGAGTTGTAAAAAACGGGACCTTACGAGCTTGACTCAATCCTATAGATACAAATAGGTAAGAACACACAGAGCTGTATATAAGGTGACTAGGGGACAATATATATAATTTGTGTATTTGTTTAGTTTAATTGCTAGTTATTACAATTACAACTTGTAGCTTGGTGTTGTAATGTTTTGGGGCACACTATGTGACAAAAATGAAAGGACTCGACTTGTAATATACGCAACTGAAAGAATTGTGGCCCACCTTGGAGATCCATGCAATTATAAGCTTTCTAGTGCAACATTGAATTATTATAATGTATATAATAATCAAGTAAGTAATTATTCAACAATTGACTTACCTTACCCGTTTTTTTTATTAATTAACCATATTTGTGTTGGCTCAAAGAAGGTTTCAGAGGTTAAATTATTCCCCTTCATTGCAAGTTCCTTTTTTTATCAACATAGATATTTTTAATGTGAGGTCTTCCGATATGAACAGCAACAGTGTTCAATCAGTACTTCGTGTGTCCTGGTTCAAACCAACGGATCAGAAATCTGAAGCCTTACAAATTCCCCCAAAATGAATATTGAATATTGAAAGAAGAGTGTTGGGTATAACACAAAGGGAGAAGAAAACAGTATATCAGACAAAGGAGCGAATCATATATGGCAGAGGATACCCTAATGAGCAGCTGAATTAATTATACATGAGATAAACAGTGTGGCAACTCAGAGACAGGAAGCAACAGGCTGAGAAGCTAAGATAGACCCGAGATATTATATCAAAGGAGTGACAAAAATAGTAAATTCAGAGGAGTGAATATAGGAGTTGTGGGAATGTGGTGTTTAGTGAACAAACAGTACGTGGTTGATGATGATGGTGATGATGATAATTATTGAATGTGCTATGTTTTATAATAACTAATTTATAACAGTACCAAGTTATATAGTTTCCCATTAGAATTTGAAAGCACTGTGTTAATAATTACTCTTTTGCACAAATATATGAAAAAAATTAAGCTATATATATATATATAGTTTTTAATGTTACAATTCCTATTCCCAAAACCCGAACAGCTTAATCCTCACCCTAAATAGACAAGGAAGGAAACCATCAATGGGTGAGGTACGGTGTGTGTGGACGCCGGGTGTGGTGGTGTGGATGGTTCTGCTGCTGGTCTGTTGGTCGTCAAGGGTGGAGGGCCAATGTCCACCTGGAGTTATGCCAGGTGACTGTACCTGCACTCCAGACCAACAGGGAAAATATCATCTCGACTGTTCCTGTCCCACTCGTTACCAGGTGGGTTAATTGTAGATTCTCAAGGTGGTATTATTGACCTACTTCTTTTGAGGAAATGGCTCTTCGACTGATCTGACCGACGAAGAAAAGTGGTGTAATATCTCTCTCTCTCTCTCTCTCTCTCTCTCTCTCTCTCTCTCTCTCTCTCTCTCTCTCTCTCATCATACCACACTGTACCTTTAAATATAGCAATGGAATGAACTGTACCCTAAACTATATCACGTACTCTACCTCAACCTACTGTACGTAGCTCATATACAAAGGTTAAAGGTAATTCCCACAGGATGTTACACAGGAAACATTGAAGTATACACGAACACACACACACACACACACACACAGACGACTCTCTTGTGATACTGTACACTCGCAATCCAAAATTTGTATCCAGATCTTGTTAAAAGTTTCTAATAAATTGACATACTAGTGAGTGAACCAATTACAACGCTTATCTTATTTCATATTTGCTTGTGCTCGCTTAAATTAATTCTCGATCATGCATGCAGGCTCTTCAAAGCAAGCCTGGATACATACTTTAGATTGTGAGTGTACAATTAATACTTATGGTGTGCGTCATTATAGAGTCGTGTTATTTATGAAACCCCGTGATGTAGTCTGAATATTGGAGGTTAGTGAGTCCTTCAAATATCGCCACGAAACACCACCCATACTAAATAATAATCAGGTTTCGTGGCATAGTCAGGAGGAATCAGAAGCCACCAAGTCTCATACACAATCACAGGGTCCTTATTAATCTAGCAGCACTTCAGGGGGAAATTCAGCGTTGGTAAATCTGGAGCAACTGGTTCCTCCAAACTATTCCAAGCAACAAAACACCATTATAGTGGAGGTTTGCGTTCTTTCTGGGTATTTTTAGTACCAATAGGATAATAATAATAATAATGTATTCATTGGTTTCTCTTGTATTTATTGGTTTCTTATATATTATTGTTCCTTTCACCACCGTCTATCATTTCAGGACTTGGTGATATCAGCCTCTGCAATTCCAACCCACACCTACTCCATTAAATTCAGCAAGTGTTCGGGTTCGGTAGAGGTTGAGGAAGATACATTCAACCACCTCCCTAACCTGGAGAACATAGCCTTCCATTCTATTGCCAGCCTCACCTTTCACAACTCCAGCGTCCAGCCCTTCATTACCATCCTTGATAAAACCTTCACTCTCACCCTAGAGGATATATCAGCACTAGCCTTTGAAGAGGAAGCCGTCGTCTTTTACAGTGATTCAATGGACGCAGCAATGTACAAAATATCCATTACAGACTCCACCATCACCGAGTTTGGCAAGTACAGCATCATCACACCCCTGGGAGAGTTGCTGCTTCGGAATGTCACCTTCTCTCAGACCCTGGAGGAACACACAGTAGACGTAGGCTTCGATGGAGTCAAGGTCACCCTAGACGCCCTGGACGCCACCGCTGGATTGGGGTCGGAATGGCTTGTGGGTAACGTGACTTATCTCAACATCACCAGAAGCAACCTTACTCTCTTGCCTCGGGCCTTCAGTGCTGTGGAGATGACGCCTCCTAACCCAACCATCATTCTCGTGGACAACCAGTTTGGCTCTGTTATATCAGGGGGACGCGATACTCCTTCCTCCGATAGGCTAGCATCCCTCCCTACACAGGCCCTGAGCGTGTACCTTCATAGTGACTCCAACACACACATCTCAGCCTCTGGGAACCGACTCACCAGCTGTCGTTGTGAGGACCTGAAGTGGCTGCTGGAGGAGGACCCCAAAAACATCAACAACAATACAACTCGACTCAAACAGGCAGTCCAAGCGTCACTCCAGACTGGCTGTGAGGACCGGAACTTGAACTATGTGTTGGATGAATGTCAGGATGCTCCGTCTGGTGCCAAAGCTTCTTATCCTATGCATGGCCTGGCCTTCTCTTATACCGTGCTACTGGGATGTGTTGCTTGCTTTCTCTTTGCTCACACACACAACAATGCTTGAGTTTCTTGTTTTCCTGCTTGTTTAGAATCATTAGCTCTCCAAACTTAATTAAAGGGGAGGAGAACTTTTTTTTTTTTTGGTAAGTTGAAGGGCTATAAATTTCTTAAATTTCTACAAACTATATTGGCAGGAAACACATCACCTCAGTAATGCAAATATAATTATCTGTTTCATGACATAGTTTGGAGGAATCAGTAGCCACAGAAATTTACCATCAAGAGTTTCTCCCATTAATCAATTACCACCAATTAAGAGATTGATTGTAAACTTAAAAATAACTTAGAGGGGTATTGCATGCATAGATAATTATAAACAATACACTTTCCTCTCTTTATTAAGGGGATAATTTACTTTTATTACGTTGGAGTGCCATGATTCCTCCAAAGTATGCCAGAGAACAGCACCAGATGAACAAAAATATGGTGGTGTTCTGTTGCTTGGAATATAATATAATATAAGTTGGAGGAATCATATAGTTTTTCCAGATTTGCCAACAACACCTGTACTTCCACCTTAATTCAACTGTCCCTTCTTACCTTTTCTTTTTTTTCCTTTCTTTCGTGGTTGTTGTTTCTCCATACTTGCTAACTCCTCCTTCTCTAGTGATGTATGTATGTATATTATATAGGTATTTCTTGTCGAGTACAATTTTTTTCTTTTTCTTCATTTACAGACTCACAAACCACAAAACTAAGATTTTAATTGAATGCGGTCGAGCACAATTTTTCTTTTTCTTCATTTACAAACTCACAAACCACAAAAAAACACCAAGATCTTTAATTGATTGAAGGTTTTGATAGTGCAGTAAGGTGGTAGAGCCCATACACTTAATTCATTCATTTATTCATTTATTCATTCATTCCTAGCCTCTTGGTAGAAGCTGATTTTTTATGTACTGTATAGGATTTTAGGATTTATTAGTACTGTACTTGGGTCGTATTATTATTCGAGGAAAAGGCGTTTGGTCAAATACTCATTGCAAAATAATATATATGAACTGAGAGACGACGAACTTTTACCTCGAATAAACTTTATAATACCACTCAGTGTATGTACAGTACAGGCCACAACAAGCCTCTGAATCCTGTAAACCATATCAATATTGGTCTGGGATGCATGGAGTGTTCATTATTAAAGATTATGTCAATTGAGTAATCTATATTGTACTGTAAAACACCATCATTTGACTTGGTTAAGGATCCTGTGAATGTATATGAGACCTGGTGGCTTCTGATTCCTCCTGACTATGACAAGAAACAAGCTCCTTCAATATTGGTGGTGTTTCGTGGCAATGTTTGAAGGACTCACTAACCTCCAATTATCTGACTGCATCACATGCAGGGTCCTTACTCCTTAATTAATTCCAGCCAAGATGTTATGAGTTGGTATAGTTTGTTGTTGCTTATGAATTTCTTTCCTATAAGTGATGGGAAGGTTAGAATAATTAAGGTGGTAATTCACTTTTGTTACATTGGAGTGCCATGATTCCTCCAAAGTATGCAAGGGAACAGGACCAGATGAACTTAATCCCTCTCTCTCTCTCTCTCTCTCTCTCTCTCTCTCTCTCTCTCTCTCTCTCTCTCTCTTTCACACACACACACACACACACACACACGTGGAATTGGGTTGGTCCATTCACCTATAAATGGTTGGTGTTCTGTTGCTTGGAATAGGTTGGAGGAATCAGATTTGCCAACACTGTACTTTCTCCTTAAGGTGATAGATAGTAGGTGGAGAGATTATAACTGATCTTATTTTTTTCCAAGGCTTTGTAACAGATATAATTATATAAAGCCTGGTGGTTTCTTGTTGAATTAGAATCAGTTTTAATTAAGTTCCTTCATTATAAAATAAAAGTTCATTCACTTAACCACATTAGTTTGTTTTAATTAACCCAAATGACTATATAACGATGAAAAGGATATAGAATTAGTTTAATTAGAGGGATTAACCTATCAATATCTTCCTGACAAATTTGATCTAAGGCTACTGCTGCTGCTGGTTCCTTCAAAGTAGGCTATAAAATCCATCATATATTTCTATACTAAGGCAATCTGTTTCCTGGTAGAGTGTGGAGGAATCAGTAGCCCTCCAGTTGGATCAAATGAGATGATTCCCCTGTAATTAATTAATGAAGGAGAGGGACACGTGATAGAGAGAGAAGGTGTGGTTATCGGTGACCTGCCTGACCTCCCTGACCTTGGAAACTACTTTGATCGATAAAATAAAAACGAAATAATTATCTCTTCTCACAAGTTAAAAATCAATAGGCAGAAAAATATGAATTAAATTCCTTATAAATAATGCTAAAACGTTATTGTATGTATGTATGTACCTCAACTATGTGTCATGTTTTCTACTGACAAACATGGCAATCACAGAAAACGAACACGACCCCTGTTTGACCTTGGCAACGGGATTCGAATAATACAGAAAACGCGAATAACTGGATGGACGACACACACACGTTAATACTCACCCTGGATGAAAAAATACACACCAAAAAATCTTCAGAAATGATCATAAACGTATCCAAGACCTTGAAAAATTTAAAAATAAATAAATAAAGGAGAGCCGAGACAGGAAGATGTCAACAACAACACTCTATCAGCTGCAATGTTGCCAGATGCTGTGAATTTTCCCTAGACATGGAGAGAGATACCAATGGGGTAATTATATACTGTATATTATATAATTATTGCTCATGAGTAAATGGAGTCATTTTTACCAGATGAAATACCAAGAATATAGTAAATATACGACTATCTTCAAAAGTAAACATGGAATTTGTGAAGTAAAGAGTTGCTGAGACACTGAGATAGATGGACCAGACAAGGACTGATATATTTAGTCACCATTATTCTTTCCCCGCAGCATCCAAGAGTGGAATCATTTCCCATCTTACGTAACCCTTATCCTAACCCCCTTCCTAATAGACTATAGCTAATCCTACCCTGGACGGCCCCCGCATAGGCTATTATGCTACCCATGAGCGGTCCTCTACGGGACCCACAAATTGAACTTGAACTATCTTCAAGAGTAACACAAGGAATTTGTAAGATAAAACAGGGAAATTAATGGTAAATCTATCTATCTATATATCTAAATGAAGAGACTCTGTTTGTCTGTCATGCTATACAAATTGTCATGTGACCACCTACAGCGCCAGGAATTCACACACGGAAAGTGAACGTACACGAGGGGGGACAGAGGATATTTTCGTCACAAAAAACACCCCATTAATTACTTAATTACACATTAATCACTTCACGGGCTTACATAGAAATCGTACCCATTCAGCATTAATAAAAGAAAACTACTTGGTGTTATATATTTCAATGGGAGGCTTTGCTATATTGAACTGGAGAGAAAGGAAATCTACTGTATATATCTAAATGAAGAGACTCTGTTTGTCCGTGCGTAGCACGGGCTTATGGTCTACTGTAGTATACAACTATCTTCAAGGAATCAAGAGTAAAACAGGGAATTTGTGAGGTAAAACAAGGGAAATTCATATAGCTATTAAAGTTGGGGAAATTTCGTGAAGCAGAAGAGTGGACCTGGCAACATTGACAGCATCCCAACAATCAGCTGTTTGGGTTGTGTCGTGTAGTCGGTGTGTGTGTTTTTTGAGGGATTTATCTCATCTGTGGGATTTAACGACATCTTCTGTGAGTATGATTGATTAGGAGTCTGTGTGCTGTACGTCCGTGGTCATTAATTTGTGTGTACTGGCTGTAATTATAAATAGGAGTATTAAATGAGGTTAAAAAAAGTCGAGGTGGTGGTGTGTGTGTGACATAATAATAGAAGGAGAGATTGTGTGTGACTGTGTGTGTGTACTTCCTGTAATAAATAATGGGAGTATTAAATGAGGGAAAAAAGTCGATGTGATGGTAGTGTGTGTGTGTGTGTGTTAATATAAAGGAGTAAATTTACAGAAGTACTGTGACACTTTTCATCTATGGTGTTTTTCTCGGAGATGAACATAATTTGGAAATTAGTCTGACCTAACCTGACCTAACCTACACCACAGCAGACTACCGGGACCTAACCTGGGCAAACTACCAGGATATAACAGGTGTAAACTATCATAAAGTGACTGGGCCAAATTCCCGGGACCTAGCTGGATATGGTAACACTGCGCGATCCTAGCCAAAAACCCAGTTATTCTGTAATAATACCTATATTTTAGTATCATTCCCCACTATTTTCCGTACGCAATAACGGTAATTCCTTCAATATTTACCCTATTTTGGACCATTCTAAGACACTTTACATCTATGGTGTTTCTCTCAGAGATGCCCCGTTTTAAACCCCATTTTAAAAACATAATTTGGAAATTAGTCTGACCTAACCTGACCTAACCTAACTTAGACCACAGCAAACTGACGGGACGTAGCCTAGGCAAACTATCGGGACCTAACCTGGGCAAGCTACCGGGATATAACTGGTGTAAACTATCATAAAGTGACTGGGGCTAATTCCCGGGACCTAGCCAGATGTGGTAACACTGCACAGTCTTAGCCAAGAACACGGTACTTCTGTAATACTGTAATACCTAATAAGTAACGAGACGAGTTTGAGCTCATCCAAAGATATGGGCAACGATATTTAACATATTATAATACAGTACAGTAGTATCCTTTACATGCAAAAGAAATTTGTGTGGGTAGTAATACTGTTTCATTTAGATTTCCTCAATACAAATAAATTCCAATTATGGCGTTTATCTCACAAATTAAAAACAAGGCATACGGTACTGTAATTAGCGAGTTTAGGTACAGTATAGGCCTTATAGTCACTGATTATACCAAGTCAACCAATCCTGCTTACTGTAATCTGGACTTGGACACTCCAGTCATATCCTAGGGTACTGGCTAATATTAGTTTTTGAACACCTACACTTCAAGAAATAATGGATATCAATCATTATTTTATGTATCAGAAACTAGATTGTTTCTGAAGTACGAAAATGTCAGATTTATTTGATTAAATAAATATATGTAGTAAAAGTATGCCACATGACTTACAGTATAATGCTGAATTTTGTATTCCTGTACTGGTAATGGTTTTGAGTGTTATACCAGTCATAACTCTAGAGAATCTCAGGATGTTGACTACTATCAGTTACTATAAATACACATATCCTTAGTGAGAGCTCAGGTGGAAATCACAGGTGTCTGAGATAAGACTCAATTTCTTTATTGTTATATAATGAACACATTTATTTCAGGTTTAATAAAAGGAGCATGGTGGTATCATATACGGTACAGGGTTAGGGCTGAGATGTTGTGTTAGTCCAGAGTAAATTGGATTGTTCATCCAGACCTCATTAAGGCCAGTTATTTGTATGTAGCCAAAATTGGTTTAATTATTTGACAGAACACATTAATGAGGAAAATTTCTTAGACTGGAAATATTCTGGGAATTAGCCAACTGTTGATGGTCATGTCAGAAGATCCTCCAAGTAACTTTATTATTTTACATCTGCTTTGTACTCTCAGTCACTCCACAATCCTTTCCCTCCCATTCTCCTATTTTCTTTACCACTCACCCAACCCAGGACATCAGTGGTTTTCTCCGTCCCACTCTGCCATGCACCTCCCTGATCCGTTCTCTCCTATCTTAACCATATGGTACTGTACTTTCATCTGCCATTCTATATAGCCTATGTGTTAAAGGCATCTTAGCATATTGTGTATATATTTACTGTATTTACTTAGTCACTTTACACATCATAAGTGTTTTAATTTTTCTATATCTACTCAGTTCCTCCATATCTAATACATTTTCTCCTTTTACATATACAGTACCAAGATCTTCATGCAGCCTTCCATTGCTTACTCAGCAATAATGCTTATACCTGCTCCTGTCTCTGAAAATTTTGAAATAATATGTACCTACACTTAGTATTTTTGCCTTTTTACCATTACTCACTCATAATATAGCAATTAGAATGAGACAATATCTTACAATCCATTTGTTTTCCTTTCCAAATGCCCACCATCCTAAATATCTACAGTACAGTACAGTGCCTTTCAGCACTTCCCCATCCATCCTACCATGTTTTTATATCACTGCTGCCAATCACTTAAAGATTTTAATCTCTTATCATCCTTTCTATTTGAATTTCATATTCTGTTGTATCTTAGAACAGATCTGGTATTTAAAATATTAAGGTTCATTAAAACTTCAGATAGCATTCTTTATATTCATGATAACATTCTGGAGCAGATTAGTGCTGTTTATGCCATTTGAAAAAATAATTGGTTAAGATGCAGTCAACTTAAAGGTGAAGATAACGTAATTAAAATGAAAAATCTTCAATTCCTACAACCCATTCCAAGCAACATATTGTTCATCTGGCCCCGTTTCCTGGCATATTAAGGACGTATCAGTACCGTAGCCCTCCAATTTACCAGAAGTATATGACCCTCTCAATACTACTCAGTGTCCCATATTTTGCATGTTTCCTAAGCTGTCCCTCGTCTCCTTCTGTAGCCTCCTCTCATGTGTCTCATCTCTCGTGACACAAGATCTTTATGGTATAGCAATCTTTTCCCTTTACATTCTGACCTGTGGGTTGCCTTGACACTTTAGACAGGGTGCAATCAAAGGCATTTCGTCTCATCAGTATGAATGAAGCACTTAAGGGGAAAGTACAGTGTTGGTAAATCTGGAGCAAACTGATTCCTCCAAACTATTCCATGCAACAGGCCACCAGTATTTTTGTTCATCTGGTCCTGTTTCATGGCATACATTGGGGGAATCAAGACACTCCAATGTAGCTAAAGTATACTCTCCCCTTAATACACCCAGTCATGAAAACCTAACACAGAAATAGGCATCACTTATAATTATGTGTGTCCAAGTCTGAGAATACTGTACTGTAGTTTATGCTGTTTGTCTTGATTGTGGAGTAGGCTAATGGATTTATTTGTGACCTATCGTATAGCTTATTGTTATAGCTTATTATTTTGGTACTTAATAGTTCTGAGTTGTGGACCTTCGCATTTTTATTACACTGTTTACTTAAATGGATAATTGATCAGTATTGTATGTCACCTGGCCAATATACCACTGGGGGAGGCATGATATTGAGTATTACTGTATGCTAAAGTCGCCAAGTTTATGAATAGCCTAATCAAATATGAATATCCTGCAAATATATGTCCAATTCATTAAGAGATTTTTACGGTGACAAACCAGTATACAGTTCGTAGTAATCCTGGTGCTGAGCCAGTATACAGTTCGTGATAATGCATCCCGTAGAGGGGAGGGAGGGGGGTGGAGGGTGTCATTGCCTGCAAATATGTGAATAATAGATTAAGATTTGTTTTGTATTTTTATCTCCCCAGAAGGCCTGCTCAGAGAACCAACGACAATATTATAAAGGTATGGTTTCTGTATTGTCACACCCAAGGATAATAAACTCTTATCCTTGGTCACACCTACAGGAATGAATTATTAAAACATAACATAATTTAACAGAAAAATACTCATGTAACCTGACCTGACATGACATAACATAAGAGAGAGAGTATGCCTGCGAATGTGTCTTGTGTGCTTGTGTGTGTGTGTGTGAGAGAGTGCTTGTGAATGTGGGGCTGTGTGCTTGTGTGTGTGAGAGTGTACGTGCTAATGTGTGTCTGTGTGTGAGAGTGCGTGCGAATGAGTGTGTTTGCGTGTGTGTTCAGGGATGTAGGCATATCTTTAAGAGTTTTACCACCCCATTGCATCCAAGCCAATAATACCCTTCCCTCACTTCAAATATCCCTCCTTTCATTCTCTTATCTCTCTCTCGTCTGCTTTCTGCCCCTCATCTCTGTCATGTTTTCCTTAATGGTTTACTGGGTCTTTTCGATGGAAAAATTACTAACCCTTTCACACACACACACACACACACACACACACACACACACACACACACACACACACACACACACACACACACACACACACACACACACACACACACACACACACACACACACACACACACACACACACACACACACAACGTAACCCACATCAGTATATTAAAGTGTGGTAATGCATGTTGTCAGGGGGAAAGAACTAACAGGGACCAAAGTTTGTTTATGTGTGACCCCAACTAACACACACACACACACACACACACACATACAGTCTCTCTCTCTCTACCTTCCTCCCTCCTTCATTCCACACTTCCTCTCACATTTTTTACTCCCTCCTTCATTCACTCCCTCCTTCTCTCATTCACTCCCTCACTCCCTCCTTCTCTCATTCACTCCCTTACACCCTCATCTTCACTCCCTCACTGTCCCCAACCTCCCTCACCCCTTCCTTCCTTCCCTCACTCAATACATTTCCCCACCCTTTCCTTTCCTCCCTCACCCCTTCCTTCCCTCCCTCACACCTTCCTTCCTTCCCTCACACCTTCCTTCCTTCCCTCCCTCACACCTTCCTTCCTTCCCTCACACCTTCCTTCCTTCCCTCCCTCACCCCTTCCTTCCCTCACTCAATACATTTCCCCACCCTTTCCTTCCCTCCCTCACCCCTTCCTTCCCTCACTCAATACATTTCTCCACCCCTTCCTTCCCTCCCTCACCCCTTCCTTCCCTCCTTCACCCCTTTCTTCCCTCCTCCCCCTCCCACTCTCCCCCACTACGTCTCCTTGTAGCCCAGCAGATGTGTCAAGGGGGACGAGACCACAGCACAATTTTCTGGTTTAAAGGAATTGTGCCTGTTTAACCTACCAACCATGTGTGTGTGTGTGTGTGTGTGTGTGTGTGTGTGTTGGAAGAGGACTGTGTGTGTGTGTGTGGTGGAAGAGGAATGTGTGTGTGTGTGTGTGTGTTTTGGAAGAGGACTGTGAGTGTGTGTGTGTTTGTGTTTTGGAAGAGGACTTTTTTTTTTTTTTTTTTTTTTTTTAAGAGGACTGTGTGTATGTGTGTGTGTTAGAAAGAGAGAAAAAAAAGGTACTGTAGATAGGAAGATACTGTACTGTATATTGAGAGAGAGAGATAGACACAGAGAGAGAGGGAGAGAATAACAAAACCCAAATATGAGTTTATCAAGTCTTTTCATCAATGCTGGTTATTCTGTTTCATCATCTCGTGCAACTTGACCTGCAATGTGCAATGTAGGCATGTATGCATTAGTTTACTTCAGCAACAAGCAGAATGACAGCAATTGCAAGCCATCATTCCCTCTCTCCTTGACATCCTTGTGCAATAGACTCACTTCACCACACATTGATAATAAACACACCAGATAAGTTTGTATGTGTGTGTGTGTGTGTGTATAACCTGGGAGTTTGTATGATTGTTTGTATATATGCATGTACAGTATGTATGTATTTAAGTGACTGAGTAATCCAACTCTGGCTGTATTTATGTAAGTGTATGAATGTATGTTTTTTGTATGTATGTATATATATAATTATGTATGTGACTGAGTAATGCAACTCAGCCCGTATTTATATAAGTGTATGTATGTATTTATATTAGTGTATGTGTGTATATTGGGTGGAAGTGGATGTGAGCAGTGTGACATGATATACCAGTAGGCTATATAGGTAGATTTATGCATTTTTATATCTGTGTATGACTGTATGTGTATATAGGGTGATTCAGTATTCCATGCATTGAATTAAATGATAACCTGCTTTGATAATGTTAATCAATAATGTCTATGGTAAAATGTCGAATTATACATACCATAGTTTACCTGTTACAATACATTTAATTAAAATACTGTATTATATCAATTTTATTCACTGATTTCGACAGTACTTATTTTTACTATACCGGATATCTAAAGAAAATGTTCAATATTCATTTGCAACACACACTAATCCTGTACTACAAACATCTAAACCATATCATCAGAAATTTATTTAGGTTTTCCTTCACTTTTCGTCCTCATAAACACAGCATCATAAATTAATATATTGTAATGGGTAAACTTTATATAATTCGATATTTCACCATAGAGACATTTCTTTTATTAAAATTATCAAATTTAATGCAATGGGGAATCTCCCTGTGTATGTGTGTTAAATGTGTGTGTGTTAAATCTGTGTATTTATGTGTAAATATGTTAATTATTTGTGTGTAGAATTGTGTATTATCTATATGAACATGTTATTTTTTTTTTTTTTTTTTTTTTTTTGTGTGTGTGTGTGTGTGTGTGTGTGTGTGTGTGTGTGTGTGTGTGTGTGTGTGTGTGTGTGTGTGTGTGTGTGTGTGTGTGTGTGTGTGTGTGTGTGTGTGTGTTCACCCCCTTGTACCCCCCCCCACGTGACCCTTCTACAGGAGACACTAATCTTAGAGGTCGGCCTGCCTGGCGCCACTCACTCGCCCCCCTTCTGTGTGTGTGTGTGTGTGTGTGTGAGAGAGAGAGAGAGAGAGAGAGAGAGAGAGAGAGATAGAGATAGAGATAGGAGTGTGTGTGTAATAGCATGTTAAATGTGTGTATGTATGTGTGTGTGTGTGTACAATCCACCCACACACCCACATACTCACCCCAATGATACTTCTCTTAGCCTAAATATCTCTTAACATGTCAAAACACCCTCATAACCCAACCCGGTGTGTGTGTGTGTGTGTGTGAGAGAGAGAGAGAGAGAGATAGAGAGAGAGAGAGGTCAAAGGCACACTCTCTCTCTCTCATCTATACACAATTGTTAGGTATGTATGTACTCGTATGTATGTATGCATCTCGACGTGACTGAGATAACCTTGTCTGTCTATAAAATTATACTATACCTGCTTCACTCACTCATCCACTCACTCACTCACTATAATAGATTCGTCCTCTTTACATTCACAGGTCCTTTATCACTTTCACTCTCCTCTCTTCCTTCCTCCCTCACCCCATTCATCCCCATTCCCTAATTACCTTATTTACTCTTTCCGTCCTTCCTTTCTTCTAAGTTGTATGTCTTTCTTATCGTTTCATGTCCTTTCTTGTCCCCCACTTACCCTCAACACACACACACACACACACACACATACATTTCCGTTCTCATTTTCTATGGTTATTTTTTTAATGGTCATGCATGGTAATCATATTTTTTTTATATTCCACATAATTTACCAGCGTTAACAGCAATATATTCATCGGTATGACAGGGAAGAATAATTAATTATCTTCCTTATCTATATAATTATTATCCTGGTACCGTTTACCCATTAGTTAGGTTAGTAAGTTAATGATAGAAGAGCAGCATGATATAATAATAATAATAATAATAATAATAATAATAGTAATAATAATAAATATATATAGTTAGGGAGGGACTCGGGTGATAATGAATAACTTGTCTATAACTTTCATCATCTTTCTATATTAAAGGTTAAAGGTGCCAGCGAGTGGCAGTCACTGGGACAGAGTGTAAGTACACACTGTGTGTATGAAACACAATATAGCACACATCACAAGGATGTAATGTATGGCCCAGCAACCAACTCCACCCACGTGAGACCCGAGTCAGCTTTCGGCTATGGCTGACTAAGCAGGAAGACCTCAGACAGCTGACTCAAACCCCCCACCCCCTGCTCACAGGGGTGGTAACCTCTATAACCTCTTTCGTTTTCCCATTGGTTTCTTTCTTCTTCTCATAGCCTCTTCACATCTTTCCATATTGCCTCTTTTTCTCTTCCTCCATCTGTCTTTCTTCTCTCCTCCTCCTCCCTCTCCCTCCTCCCCCTCTCCCTCCTCCCCCTCCCCAGGCAGCCTTGAACCACGAATACCACAGGCACACACACACACACACACACACATTTAACCCCAGAGAGAAAGTTCCGTAATGTTATAATGATGGGCAAATTGAGTCTTTTTATCTAGGGCAGGACAGAGTGGCTGACTAAGTGGCTGAGTGGTTTTATTGTTGTGTGTTTTAAAAGAGGTGCATGTAGGGGAGGTAATAATACAGTTGTTGTTGTTGCATGGTAAATCTGGAGCAACTTCATGATTTTTCCATATAATTCCAAGCAACGGGACATTCATTATTTTTTTTTTATTTATATATATTTACTTTTTTTTTTTTTTTTTTTTTTTTGTCAAGGCGCTCCAATATGTACCAAAAGTGGGTTGTGGCGGTACCCTGTGACTCGTTCGTTCCTTGTATTTACATTTGGATTAGGCGTTTATTAATTTAGCAGCCGTGGGGTGAGGGAGTTTGTTGTTATGTGACGTTAATTTCCAGTGTTTACAATTTGTGTCTTGTTTTATTTTATTTTTCATGTATATATTCTGTCTATGCATTATTATTCGGTACCTTATCTGTATAATTAAGGTCGTCTGTTTTTTGGCATAACTAGGAGGAATCAGCAGTGTAGCCTTCCAAGAGAATCTCTATAATTAAATAAAAAAAGGAAAGAAACAATAGAAAAAATAGTCTAAACTAGTCTGATGGTCGTGGTGATCTCAAACACCAACAAAACCGATACTATCACACACACACACACACACAATAAAAAATAATAAAACAAAATTTAATGAATTATGAGACCAAACCACAGCAGTTACCCTTGAAGGGGCCTGATTGAACATACATTTTCTATCCTATCTGCCTGACCAAGAGAAAATGTTGGTGTGTGTGTGAGTAACTTGAGTATAATAATAATAATAATGATAAAGTATAAACATTTACCACAGACTCACACACTCATTCACTCACCCTTTCACTCACTCATTCAGCCTCTCACTCACACTCACTTTCACACACTCACTCACACTCACTCTCACTCACACACACTCACTCACTCACTCACTCACTCACTCTCTCACACACACACACACACTCATTCACTCACCCTTCCTCCCACTCACTCACTCACCCTCCCTCTCACTCACTCACTCACTCTCTTACTCACCCTCTCACTCCCTCACCCTGTGGTAAATGGAGCTAGGGTGGTGTAAAATTTTAGATAGGGGCAGGTTTGAGCTTCACAGTGTATGGATAGGGATTTTTCAGCCAGTTACCAAATGTATTATACACTGATCTCATTTCACTCTCCCTTCACTCACTCTTCACTCTCCTTTCACTCTCCTTTCACTCACTCTTCACTCTCCTTTCACTCACTCCTCACTCTCCTTTCACTCACTCCTCACTCTCCTTTCACTCACTCTTCACTCTTCCTTCACTTATTTCATTCTCCCTCTCTCTTCAAACTCCCTTTAATATTCTTTCATTCTCCCTCTCCCTTCACTCTCGCTTCATTTATTTTATTCTTCCTCTCCCTTCACTCTTGCTTCACTGTTATTTTATCCTCCCTCACTTCACTCTCACTTCACTCACGCTTCACTGTTCTTTCATTCTCCTTCTCCCTTCACCCTCTTCATTATCCCTCTTCCTTATCCCTCTTCCTTCACTCTCACCTGACCAAAGTGATGAAGTGATGAAGTGGTGGTGGTATAGTGAGTGAAACGAGCTCCCCCCCCTCTATCCCTACATTTACCCCCCCTACCCCCCTACCCCTATCCCCCCTACACCTACCCCTACCCCTAGTCCCCAAGTAAGAAAGAACGGAACATAGATTCACTGAAGACAAGCAGGGGGTAGGATGCATCAAGGAAGGTGTGTGTCTCTCTCTCTCTCTCTCTCTCTCTCTCTCTCTCTCTCTCTCTCTCTCTCTCTCTCTCTCTCTCTGTTACAAATGCTCCCTAAGTATATGCCAGCCAGGAAACCGGATCAAAGCCTCAGTAATTACAGTATAATATATTACCGTGGGATCTATATCGTGTACTGTAGCACATATTATAGTTTGGAAGAGAGAAATCAGCAGGCTAGTCATCCCTAATTCACTACAACTATGCCAGGAAACAGACCCAGATGAAGAAAAATAATGGTATCCTGTTGCCTGGAATAGTTTGGAGGAATCATAATCTCCAAAAATGTCAAAACTATACCCTCCTCTTAAGTACCATTGAGGACGTCTGTTTACTGGCATAGTGAGGAGGAAATAAACAAACAAACAAATAGATAAAAAAATAAAAAACTTGAGACATCCAATATTTGACTGGCTGTACAGTTGGCCCCACATAAAACTGCATGGACACCTGGCTACCTATATATGAAAACACGAGAAGGAAACTTTATGATAGTACACTGTTGTTATTCTGAAGATACTCTATATACCTTTCCTTATACATGTGTAGCTCTTTCCTATACCATTGCATAGCTTGTACACTCTAGCTTGTAAATTTATGACCAAATACCTAAATGTTTATATCATCTGAGTTGGTAACGCTGTGTGGGGAAGGTGTCATTGTTAGCCAAAGATTGTATCACGTCACTCTACTTTGTTCCAGCTATACTCTGATTATTCCCCAATCAATGTTACCAGCTCATATGACGTAAACATCTAAGTACACTCGTAAATACATAATTTCTGACCAGAGTGTGAGGAGCAGAAAGCTTCGAATCGCCTGGTATTGCTTATTTTTCCACCCGGTAACACCTATAGAGGCTGACTGAGTTTGAATGCAGGGTATATACATTATGTGTGTGTGATGCCTGCCGTTTGTCTCTGGTCAGGGATTACGTATCACGAGTGTACGTGGTCGCGAATTTACGAGCTGGAGTGTACATATTAATAAGAAATGTAAAATACAATAATATAAATAAAACAAGAAAATGTAGATAAATGTATGTTAAGTAAATATATCTATAATAACAAATAAACAAAATACAGAATAGAATCAATAGATACATAAATATATAAATAAAATAGATAAATTGATAGTGAATAATTAAATGAATGAATAATCAGATGAATAAAAGTAAAAAAAATAAATATTATGTTGCCAGTCTCTGTTGCAGGTTTTACAGTGTACGGCTTTCATGCTTGGCTAACTGTACACACACACACACACACACACACACACACGTACGGTACACGTGTATCTGTCGGCCATATGGACACAGACCAACACATTTAGACGGATTATACTCTGTGTGTGTGTGTACGCAAAAACAGTTGACACACATTACTTCACACACACACACATTTGCATAATTCATACATAAGGGCCTCGTGAACACACACACACACGTGGACACATATATATCATCACACACATTAACACACATTTATAAAGACAGATACACACACACACATATACGTAAATATCAACACATACATACTCTAACACACACACACACACACCTACAGGCAGCTGGGGTCAGTGTCCCGTTTTAACCTCTCTCTCTCTCTCTCTCTCTCTCTCTCTCTCTCTCTCTCTCTCTCTCTCTCTCTCTCTCTCTCTCTCTCTCTCTCTCTCTCTCTCTCTCTCTCTCTCTCTCTCTCTCTGTGTGTGTGTGTGTGTGTGTGTGTTTGCTTGCGTCGAGTAGGCTAGTGGAGGAACAGGCTAACAAACGTAACACGATCTTATTTCTCTCTCTCTCTCTCTCTCTCTCTCTCTCTCTCTCTCTCTCTCTCTCCTCTTCAATTGTATATTTATTGTGTTATCGTGTTTTCTCTGCCACGTATCTTAGTAAA